>CATIWC010002246.1:0-174790 GCA_948472305.1 Vicia faba | reverse complement strand
CGACGGTGGTTGAGTGAGGGCTTGAGGACAGCGCACCAGATCTCCGTCTCTATCTTCTGTAAAAAATTACATCCTCTGTAATTCCTCCCCTATCAATATGAATCAAGTTTTATAAAGATGATTTTTAGATATAAAAATATCAGGAATTAGTAGGGCATATTTGGGGTATGACAAAGATGTGTGAGATCAACGGGAGGAAATGGTCTAGTGAACCACTCTAGACCATGTCGTCTGTAAGTAAAAGGTGCCATGCTTGGCTGGAAGGAAGTACACTTGAACAAAAATCTTAAGTACTTTTCGAGGGATTCTTCTCGATACTAATCCTGTTGGGTAGTGTCTGCGCAGCAAGACGAAGGCTTTCGGTGGTGCGATGGGCGAATGTAGCCTCTTGAGCATCAGAGAGTTGCAATTTAAGTTGGATTGCAAAAGTGGTGTTTAACCACAATTGAAGCAGCCAAAAAGGACCATCAAATAGATAGCTGGAAGTAGGAGGTAATGAGGTCATATGGTTGAATCCCACACTAAGTGGCTCATAGAGCGACCCAATACGAGTTATCTCAAACATATGTTTTGACCCAGATGAGGTGGTGAGCTAATGCAATGAACCGTTTAGCCACCTTTAAAGATCGACAGCAAAACACATACTTGGAAAGCCATAGAGCCAGAAAGCAATGTGCTCTTCGTCATAAACGGTGTCGACATCCTTGGCATGAAAGTGCTCCATATTTGGTAAAGCCAGCAATACCTCTTTCAAATGGTATGACATCTTCATCAGCTTCAGTGGGAAGAAAAGCTTCGCTTGTGTGGCGGATACCAGTAATGGTCGTAATGTTGAATAGGGTGGGGGTAAACATACCAGTGGTGAAATGAAAAGTGTTTGTAGAGCATTCCCAAAAATAGAGCGCATAAATCAGCATATAATCGCAATAACTAGGACCAACCCTAGAAAGTTGAATCAAGTCAAAAATTCCTTGAGCTTTCCAAACATCGCCTTTAACTTTCTCAACTTTGTTCAACCAAGCAAGGTAGTCTTGGTTGGGAGCAGGGGCAGAACAGAAAACCTTGGAAGTCCGATAAAGATGCGGAAAATCTATGATGCAATCTTTGTGAACAAAGGGTTTTGCAGCACAAAGAATGGGGAAACAATCTTCCAGTCGTTTGGGTGCTCTAATTTCATCAAGAATAGGTCCTAAGAGAGCATAAGCAGTTTGCTTGCAAATGAAAGGAAGCAGTACCTAAGAACGGAAAGATTGAATGTTGCGTGTTGGTGTTGGTTCCAAAATGAAAGTATTTTGGTGATGAACAAAAAAATCGTCCATGTTGAAAATCAGTTCAATCTCCCTAGGGGTTTGAATGTGTTTAGTAAGTTGGCTTGAAGTGACCTTGAAGGTGATTGGAAGAGTTTCAGGGTAAAAAGCAGAAGCAAGAGCTTTCTTTGAGTTTGAAACGGGGAGTTTGAGAATATAAATAGAGCGTGAAAAGAAAACTGAAGAGATGAAAAAAACATTTATACCATCAAGAAAATCAAATGTTTGGAAAGGAAGTTCGAAAATTGCGGTTACATGGCAAGCACATGTCAAGCAGATGGCGATTGATTGAGGAAGTTGTTGAGTTGGGGGCCACGTTTATCCTAGGAAGTTGAAGCTAAAAAGTAGGGAAGTGGCTATTTGTTCGCAGGCGTGATGTTTGAGGGAAAAGTCATGATTACGATGACGTCAATTCATACTAAGAAAGAAGGACTAAAATGTCCATTTCTATAATTTTAATCGAAAAGGACATTTTAGGGGGTAGTTTATTGGCTGAGATTTTCGACAAGGACTAAAATCCAACCAAGAGGAAAGAATCCAAGAAGGTTCTTTGAAAATGTGAAATTATCTAAGTCGACTACAGCTGCAGTCGACCAGAAGAGACCCCTTAAGTAGTTAATCGAGCGTGGAAACGTCAAAAAACCCAAAGAGTCAAGACCAAGCGAGCAAAGCGCTTTAGAGGGAAAAATGAGTTCAAGTGAAGAGCGTGGGCTCGTGGAGAGAAGTTGTAAAATTTATGTGGCGTACGAAGAAACGAAGCTCGCTAGAAAATAATTATTATATGTGTATTATAAATAAAGCACTTAGTACATATTGTTAAGGGTTTAAACTTTCACATTCATATACGCTAGTCACTCAGAATACACAAGCGAACAAGCGAAATGAGTTAAGCTAGGGCAATGTATGTGTGAATCAACTAATTTTCAACTATTTTGATGTTATGTCATTTATGTTTACAATTTAAAACATTTTTCATTTTATTTTACAAGTCTTGATTTATTGCTTATAAACTCGTTTGGCACTAGTCGAACGAATCTTTTTTTAAAATACTTTTTGAAAACACTTAAAAACTGAAGTACCGTACTGAGATTTCCTGGTCAATCTCACAAGTAAATTTTTGTTAAGAAACCAACATTATTTACCGAAATCAGAGATAAACAGGTGGTAACTTGGATATAAATGTGGATGCTAATAAAGACTGGGTTTCCTTCTCGAAGTGTTGGAAAGATTTGGTTTTGGCTCAAAGTTTTGTCAGTGGATTAATTCTATCCTTGCTTCTGCCCATCTATGAGTTTTCATCAATGGAGCCTATCATGACATTTCTAGTGTGTGAAAGGTGTTAGGCAAAGAGATCTTCTGTCACCTATGCTCTTTTGTTTAGCTAAAGAGGTTCTTATCATGAGTATCTCAAAGTTAGTTACTAAGAGATGCCTGAAGCCTATTAAGAGTGCCAAATACCTTTCCATTCCCTCTCATATTCTAGAATATGCAGATGATATTCTAATCTTCAGGTCAGATTTTTTGCCCTTACAAGTCCATTATATAGAGGAACTTTCCCGTTGACTTATTTGGAGATGTCCATATTCAAAAGGAGTTGTTCACTTACTTGGAGATTTCTATATTCATCTTTGTCTACTCAAGAGTGCGTAGTCAACTCCAAGGAACCTTATTTCAAATGTTACCCTTTATTATCAAACATGTCAAGGTAATAAATAGTCCTTACAAAATTAATTAATAATTGCAAACCACTCCCATTTGGATACACTTATTTTTAGCTAACATTAAAATAAAGAAGAAAAGTATATTTGCCTCCTCGAAAATACGCTTTAATGACGCACACAACTATTTCATTGTCCATAAGTTCAACTAACAGTGGCCATCGTTATTTTCTTGAAGTATTTTTTAGGCGTTGAAAATGCACGAAAATCGTAGAGCATTATTCGAAACTCCTTCATATTATTACAACGTGACGAACTCCAACAAACAAACACCAAACGACCATACACACAATAAACAGATCTAGCTGCTCTCGCTCCTGTTCGGCTTCAAGGAAATGAAATCCTATCACAAAATTAAATTAGTAAACATCTCTATATCTCTAACTATAATCGGACCAAATACATGGATCTTGTTCTAGCATGAATAATGACACGTTGACAGGAATAATTTAAAATAATAAATAAATAAATTAAATGTAATCGTAAGTGTTCATGTCACAATAGACATGACTCAAATGTCTCTTATATACCTGACGTTGATCAAGGTTGGGAACCCAGTCATTTGTGGCAGGGTTGCTTTTATAGCCTCTAATTTGTGTTTCACCAACATCAACATAGCTAACAGGTAACTTTATCTCATATCCACTTTCATCTCCTTCTCTAACCGCTTTTATAAACCCACTTCCTGTCTGTATTACCAAAAATGATTTCAAAAAAATCCAAAACCAAAAGAAGAACAAAAACATAGAAACATAGTAAAATCACGAACCGCATGATGTTGTTTATCAATCGACAACAACTCGTTGTAATACTGAGTTTCCACAAATTCATCTTCTGCATCCACTACTCCCTGCGAGGATGGAAAAGCTTGAGAGTTGGATTGAAGAGATCGAAGTTTTTCAAGCTCTGGTATGTTGTGTGAAGAGAGAGTGGAGGAGTTGACAGGGTTTTGTGTTTCGGGATCGCTTCGGTTGGGTTTGATGGGTCGTTTGGGAGTTAAAGCGTCGAATTGAGCTTTGATTTGATTTGTGATTCTGATTTGTTCACCGGTATCTAAGACCTCGTCGCTTCGACTTGGTTTGGTTGTTGTCAACTGTCCTACCATGATGTTTGTTGTTTTGATCTATGCGGAAAGGACCAAAGTGGGATTGGAGGATGAGTGCTAGAATTTTATAGAGAGGGACACAAGAGAAAGTGACAGAAAAACAGTAGGAAATTAAATAAAACTATGGGCTTTGAGAAACCGTGGATTTCGTATACGTAGCTGATTAATGGTATAAAATAGGTATTCCAATTGTCAACAATCATATATCTCAAAATCAATTCATATATTTCAAATGAGAAATTTTATTTTTAAACTTATTAGATAAATCGTTGTATTAAACTAAATATATATTTAATATATTGTGTTCTAATATTGATAACTTCTCCGAACTTAATAGGGAGAAGTTGCATTGGGTATATTTTTTTGAAAGAGTGATTGTTTCACTTTAGTTTTTTTTAATAGTTTATTTATAGTGTATAATATTAATGGAGTGATGGAATCACATTCATGGCCATCATGACTATTATTTTAATCGTTTTTTTGTCGTCTTGATATCATAAGAGCATTGAATGTCATAGATATCAATATTTTCTGAGATAACAATCGACTTATTTGGGCGACTTGGTTGGGTATGAGCTTTGGGTATTCTAGATCCGTCCTGGGATGTAAAGATGATTTAGCGAGTGTCTTAGTGAGTTCTTCGGGATATACATCTCAGATGTACATAGTCCCTCAAGCGTGAGGCCTGATATAGGTGAAGCGTTTTTAAGTTATTTGGCAACTTGGAATAGAATCAAGACATGTCGTCTTGGTGAGTTATCTGGGATGTACATCTCTGATGTACATAGTCTCCCAAGCGTGAGGTCTGATAAGGGCAAAGCGCTTAAGTTTATTTGGAGACTTGGAATAGAATCAAGACTTACCGTCTTGTTTAGTTACTAGGGATATACATCTCGGATGTACCACCCCAGATGTACATAGCCTCTCAACTGTGAGACCTGATAAGGGCGGATTGCTTAAGTTTATTAGGCAACTTGGAATAGAATCAAGACTTGTCGTCTTGGTAAGTTATCTGGGATATACATCCCAGATGTGCATAGTCGTCTTGTGTAACCTTGGTTATTTTTTTGTCTTGAGCCTAGCATGCTCTTTTTTGTTTGTAATGACTTTGGCTTCTATTACTCGGAATGGTTATCACCCAGAACCTTTCTTTTAGTTAACAATTAATTTACTAGTGTTTTTAGCATTTTGACCATGCATTTTGTTTAGTCACAAAATAGTTTTTCTTTTAGTATTCTTTTCTTGGGTCTGTATCAGACCGACCATTGGGCGCTTATGTAAGTGTCATCTTTATTTGTAATTTTTCCCCCGGACTTCGGACATTTTATAGATGGATGCTTTTTTTTAGTTTAGGGGAGGTAGTGCCTCGGTGCATGTCTCAGGGAGCTGTAGTGCGCTTGTATCCGGTAGACGTTCATGGTTCTATGATTTACGTAAAGGGAACGATGTCAGAGAGCTTTGATAAGTTCGCGATAGACATTCAAATTGCTTTGATGGGCGTTTACATGATAAGGTCGAAGAGCTTTGATAAGTTCGTGGTAGACGTTCAGAGCGCCTGTATCCAAACAATGTTTTAAATACTAAAACAATTAGTAGATTTGAGTTCTACGATCTTGATAAGCTCACATATAACAAATACAAGATTAATTAAATAATATTTGAACCTTATGTATATCAACGACTTTACTGTTTAGTCCAAATGAGTCAGAGATGTATTTCTAAAGTCTAGGTGAATAGATTGTTTGCCTCATTTGGTTTTATACCATTTGATATAGCAATTCTTGATTTTGGAGGATATTTCTAATGTTCCAATCATCGACTAGTGAAAGGGAATATGATATATCTTACTTTTGTTTCTCTTACTTCATTTATATTACTGACAACTCAGTAATCATGGATTTGTGTATGTGACACGAGTTAGAATTCTTTTTAGAAGAGTTCAGAAATGAAATAGAAGGAAATAACTCGAAAAGGTATTAAGACCATATGAATGGTTCATTATGGTAAATACATATATAAAGAATATAATGACTATTCAAATCATATCATGTTTGACATTGTTCGATCTAAGATAGTTCGATTATATCTTTGTGATTCTTTTTATAAATGATTTTATATACAATTATTCCCATAATCGGCTCTATTTAAAGTAATCGTAGAGACTTCATATTTGATATGGAGGTAAGATTTCCTGGTTTTCCTTTGTAATAATTTGAGTTATAAGGTTTATTAAGTAAACTTGATCACAATTTAGATGAAGATATATTTATGAATGTATCTCAATGAAAATAAGGGACACATATACACTTTATAAGACAAAATTGTTTTGTCCCTAAAACTGGAGTCATCCTTTAGAGATGATATATATCTAAAGGATCCAGTGGGAGTAATGTAGAACTTGAAGAAATTTAAGTACCATAAAATACATATCTTTATGAGAGTGGAACAAGAACCAATTGTTGGCTGAAGATTTTGATAATGTTATCTAGAATTCAAAAGAGTTAAAAGTTCTGATCGAAATGGAATTGAACACCATATTTCGAAGTTGCAGAAGCAGTGTTTCGAATGAGTGTGTCAAAGCTTGAAGCTTCGAACGGTGATCATAGGAAAATATCCAAAGGGGTCTCGAAACAACAGCGAGGCTAGGTTTGGGAAGAGCGTTCGAAACGGAGAAACACCAAAGCATTTAAAATTTAAATGGAAGCGGGACTTTCAAAGTTTGAAAGTTATGTGTTGGAGCATTTGGGGACACGTGGAAAGATGAAAGAAGCATTGTCTTGCATGTTCGAAACGTGGCATGATCCTATAGCGAGACCGTTAGGGTCGAATTAGTATAAATAGAAGTCTTAGTATTAGGATTTCAGTGTGTCATATCTGTTATACAAAATACTCAATAACATTCAAACTACCACATGGCAAGGGAAACGAATGCAAGAGAGATGTATGTATGATAGCACCATGTATTTTTAACTTAATGAAAGCCTTTTTACCATTTCCAGTACTTTCCTCTTTTCTTTTTATCGAATAACATTTACAAGTTTCTTTATTTATCGTCTTTTCATTTCAAATTCTTTTCCTCGAAAGTTTTACTCTTTATTGCTTTCTTTATATTTCGAGCACTTTATATTTCAGAGAACTGTTACGCTTTCAATACCTTTACTTCCAAGTATTGTTTTTCAAACACATCCTTTTACTTAAAGTTGCATTAAACGCTTTCTTCACATTTTAAACTTCTACATTCCAGAAACCTTTTATGTTAAATGTTTTGCAAATCGAAATCATTTACTTCATTTTTCATACAGTTTTATATGTCTCTTCAATCAGCATTACAATTAGAATTTATTCGTATAATTTAGTTTTCATGTACAATTTGACCACATTTTTAAACTCTTAGAGAGAAGGATCGAAATAAACCAAACACTTGTACAATAGCAACCATGAATAATTGTTCGATTATGAGAGTAACTTTAATATCCAAGGAGTCCTAGGATCAATCTAGTCGATCCTGTGAGTTACCAGAGAGATTGAGTAGCGTTAATAAAGATTATTCGATAGTTTGGAAGACTAGCGGTTGTTTACCAGAAATCACTGGAAACAAATTGGCACACCCGGTGGGACCAATAGTTGGATATCAGAATTAAGGATTGTCGAGACATAGCCATCCCAAAAACGTAGGAACCATAAGAAATTTGCTGTTTTATGAACCTAAGAAGTGGTAAGATAACCAACAGCAACCAACCTTTATCCAGAAGAAAACGTTTGGACAAAATGTCTAATTCAGACAATCAACAAGGAAACCAAATTGACCCACATGCAACAAGCACTAACGCGTCCATTTCGAGCGGAACATCTAATGTAATCCCTTCGAATGCACAGTCTGTTGCATCTTCAACCAGTAACATAGCCACCACTGGAGTAAGTGGCATATCAACTAACAGTTCGATCTTAGGAAATACTAGAACTATGGACTACCCGGGGGGATTCGTTCCACCACCAGGAACACAATCCCATTTAGCCACACCATCAACTAGACCACCCGGCTTCGATGGGAATAGAATTAGAAGTTCTTCTTACGGAATGCCAACATCTTTTATGGCAGGTTTACACAATTCCACTTCGAATTCATCCCCACAACTAGGATCTGGGTCTGGGGCGAACCAATTTATGACAAATAACCAAGGGTCAGTAGGTTATAGCACGTTGCCTATCCTAACCACAGATAACCAGTTGGCTTTTAGGCAATTGATGGATGACAGCAACCACAACATGATAGGGGTGTTAGCGCAAACCATGCAGGAAATATTTGCCCCAATAGTTCAGAATGTGACTGTGACGAACAGGGAAAACGCTGACAATATGAGTCGAATAGCAGATTTCTTTGCTCCCACAGAAAGGCGTAGGCAGAACCAGGCGGGATTTCGAACAAACATGCCTGTTATAGAACGAATTGCTAACGACCCAATTCAGAGACTACCCAGAGAAGAAGCTAACTTAGGGGCCAGAGCACCAAGGTTAGAAGCCCCAGTAATTCAGGGCCCACAAAGGGAAGTTATGGAACCAGGGGCAAGGATCGAAAGGCCAGAAGCCCCAGAACTTCGAGAAGAACAACCCAGGGGAGTTGTTTTTGTTGGTCGAAATCAAGATGCCGATGCCGTCGTTCATAGGATTCGAAACGATAACATCTTGGCAGAAAATAACCTAACCACCATGATAGAGAGGATCATGGCCCAAAATGGCCTCAATACGGGAATGAGGAGGCCAAATTACGCTTCTCCTATATTGGATTGTATAATGCATACTGATTTACCAAGGGGATACAAAGTCCCTAAATTTACAAAGTTCGCTGGGGATACCAATGAGTCAACAGTCGAACACATAGCGAGATATTTAACCGAAGCGGGAGACATAGCCAATAATGAAGATCTCAGGATCAAATACTTCCCAAGTTCCTTGACAAAAAACGCCTTCACTTGGTTTACCACGTTGCCTCCCGGATCTATTGACACTTGGCCCCTTTTAGAGAGATTATTCCATGAACAATTTTACATGGGACAATCGAAAATAAGTTTGAAGGAATTGGCCAGTGTTAAGAGAAAATTCACTGAACCCATAGATGATTATTTGAATAGATTTAGGCTGTTAAAATCCAGATGTTACACAGTAGTGCCTGAACATGAGTTAGTCGAAATGGCCGCTGGGGGTTTGGATTATTCTATTCGAAAGAAATTAGATACTCAGTATTTGAGGGATATGGCTCAATTAGCCGACAGGGTTCGACAGGTCGAAAGACTAAAAGCTGAAAAAGCCAGAGTCTTTAAGAATAGTAAGAAAGAAAGGGTTTCCTATGTTGGGACTGAGGAAGTAGAAGAATATCCTGAATTCGAATTCGAAGAGGTCGAAATCGACCTCGCTGAATTAAAACAGGCCCCACCTTACTCCTGCAAAATGTTAGTTCCCACGAAAGGGAAAGATATTGTTGAAAATGAGAAAAGTGACAAGTTTCCAAAGAAGGTTTACACCTTCGACGTCACTAAGTGTGACGAAATTTTTGACTTGCTTGTCAAGGATGGCCAACTAATTGTGCCATCAAATGTCAAAATACCTCCCTTGGATCAGAGGAAGAAAAGGGGATTTTGCAAATATCATAGTTTCCTAGGCCACAAGACCTCACAATGTTTTCTTTTCAGGGACTTGATTCAAAACGCGATCAAAGATGGCAGACTAAAGTTTGTTGATAAGGTGAAGATGAAAGTGGACGAAGATCCTTTGGACGTCGCAGACACCAACTACTCCGAGCCTACATGCATTGGAGAGGTCAACATGGTGGAAACTGATCAAAGCGATGCCCCAACAGGAGAGAAGGACACTGGAGTCGAAAACTGGGTGATGGTCGAAGTCAGCGAGGAAGTCACTGAAGACATCCAGAATACGCCAGATACTTCGATTGTTGCACCTGTGGCTGTTGCAGGAGAAACCCAGGCTACTGAAGGCCAAGGAAATCAAAACGAAGGATTGACAGAAGTCACTGAGGGCTTGAGGCTGGAATTGGAGAAAGTCCAAATTACGCAGCCAGTTCCCCTTCGGAAGGAAATATGGGACACTCTGGGGGAACCCAGTGGGAAATTTGACTATCTGGTCAAATATTCTGCCCCAGAAAGTTCGAAGGTCCAGATCGAAGATATAAAGCCCACAGGATGGGGCGATGACGAAACTAAAGAGGGGGATGTGGAAATAAATATGGTGGATATGGAAGGACCCCGTTCTGAGATGGAGGAAGTGAAAAAATACTTAGAAAAAGAAAAGCACAGAATGGGGGATAATCACACTGGAGATGCTACTCTCAAAGACTATCTCATGACATGCCACAAAGGAGATCCAGGCATGATATTGTGCCCTAGGTGCAGCATCCTCTGCAACCAAAGAATTGCTGCAAATTTCGAAAGGGTACAGAGGGCTCGAACTGGCAACAATTGGCGCCAGGATAACCAACTCTTTAGGTGCTATCCCAAGGCTGGAGAGAGTCTGTTGGAGTTTGTTTTTCGCTGCTACAAAGGGGCAACTAAGTGTTTGGTTTGCCCAAGATGTTCTGCTGTGTATGACCAAAGCATGTCCAGGGCCTTCGAAACGATCCCCTTCGCCCCTTGCTGGAACCATCAAGAAACTGCCCAGATGGGCCCGCGTTTCGACAGCAGATACAAACAGCGAAGACCTGATAGCCCTCACCCCAAAGTTGCTCGAAGAGTGACTTTCAAACTCCCTGCTGAAGTGCCAACCGATAGATGGCTACAAGTCAGAAATGACAAAGGCAAAGACAAATGGAGGAGTGCTGAACGAAATGCACGCCATGCTGTGACATACAGGAGGCAATTCAACACACAAAAAAGGGAGGAAGTGAGATTAGAGAATTACAAAGGAAGGAACCCCATGTCAAGATCCCAGTGGCGCAGACAGCAAAGGATTCGAAAGGCTGAGAGAGAAGCTATGGCAAACAAAGGGGATACTTCAACGAAGATACAAGGTGAATCAAGCACCAACAAACCAAAAAATCAGACTGAAGAGAAACCTCCAGTCAATAGGAGGCTTTTTTCTGAAGACCAACGAGACGAACCAAAGGAATATATTCCAGGCCCGGAAGAGGACGAAGATATGGTAACAGATAACTTCGAATCGGAGGGGGAGTCTTCATTCAACCTGAACTGTAACGTGGTGTCCGTGCTTCCCTGCGAATTTGGGCAGGAAACCGAAATCAATGAATATGAGGAGGAAGACACCACAGATTTAATGAAACATAGGCCCGTGTGCTACTACGTGATGGACAATGGGGCTGTTGAGGAACAAAATGCGTTCTTCGAACGTCCAGAGCCTGCAATGAAGAATCATCTCAAGCCACTTTTCATTCGGGCGAAAGTAGGTGTCCATGGTGTGAACAAAGTTCTAGTGGATGGGGGTGCTGCAGTCAACCTGATTCCCCATTTCATGCTAAAAAGGTTAGAGATCCGCGAAGGAGATATCAAGCCCCATAATATGGTTCTATCCAATTATGAGGGAAAAGTGGGCAAAACACTGGGGGTGGTCCAGTTGGAATTGACAATAGGCTCAAGTTGCAGGCCCACCATGTTTATGGTTATCGAAGCCAAGGCCAACTATAACCTACTGCTAGGAAGAGAATGGATTCATGGCGTGGGGGCAGTTCCTTCGTCAATGCATCAACGACTAGTTCTGTGGAGAGAGGATGGAATCGTGGAAAACATCGAAGCAGACCAGAGTTACTTTATGTCAACAGTCAATTTAGTTGACAAGAGGGATTATGATAAAAATCTGGCAAAGATCGCTCCATGTGTCCCAAACGATGAGAGGCATGAAACTAGAAACGCCCACTACTACATGACACTTCGTCATGATGGTCTTTACTGGGATAGAACAATAATCAGTGAAGAGGAGGAAGTTGAAGGTGCTATACAAAAACGGCCAGCAGGATGGAACTTCGACAACCTTAACCATGACTGAGTCTACCTTCTTCGAAAGGATTTCGGCCTATATGGCTGAGAATGAATCGAAAGCGGCCTTAGAGGCTGAAATAAATGAATCAACTGTAAAGACGAATGAAGTCAGTGGGGGGGGGGGGTGCGAGATGCTCACCCATCAAAGAATTGGAGATGGATCAAAGGTTGGATGCCATCTATGACAAAGAACCCTTAGGCTTCGAAAGGGACCCCATAAACTCAGGTGTCAAAATGTTGGCACAGGACCCGCTCGAAGAAGTCAACTTAGGGGATGAAGAAACGAAAAGAGTAACTTACGTGAGTGCTAAACTTAGCCCAGGCCTCAAGGAAAAAGTGATCGAAGTCCTTAGGAAAAACAAAGATTGTTTCGCATGGGATTATGATGAGATGCCTGGTTTAAAGAGGGAGTTGGTCGAACATAGACTGCCAATCAAAGATGGCAAGAGGCCCATCAAACAAACTCCCAGAAGATTCGCACCAGCGGTTCTCACAAAAATTAAAACTGAGATCGAAAGGTTGCTGCGCTGCAAATTCATCAGAACAACAAGGTACGTTGAATGGTTAGCAAACATAGTACCTGTTATTAAGAAAAATGGTTCTTTAAGGATTTGCATAGATTTTAGGGATTTAAATACTGCAACCCCTAAAGATGAATATTCCATGCCCGTGGCAGAAATGCTAGTAGATTCTGCTGCAGGATTCGAATACTTGAGCATGTTAGATGGATACTCTGGATACAACCAGATTTTCATTGCTGAAGAAGATGTTGCAAAAACAGCATTTCGTTGCCCAGGAGCCTTAGGCACCTACGAATGGGTGGTGATGCCTTTCGGTTTAAAAAATGCTGGGGCAACTTATCAAAGGGCGATGAATTCAATCTTTCATGACTTCATCGAAACCTTCATGCAGGTGTATATTGATGATATAGTCATCAAATCTATATCTGCAGAAGCACATTTGCATCATTTAGGCCAATCATTCGAACGGATGAGAAAACATGGCTTAAAGATGAATCCCCTTAAATGTGCATTTTTTGTGCAGGCTGGAGACTTTCTCGGTTTTGTGGTCCACAAGAAAGGAATTGAGATCAACCAAAACAAAACCAAAGCCATAATGGAGACGAAAGCACCTGCGTCAAAAAGGGAGTTGCAATCTCTACTAGGGAAAGTTAACTTCCTCAGAAGATTCATTTCGAACCTGAGTGGAAGGACCCAAGCTTTCTCTCCGTTACTTCGTCTGAAGCAAGGTCAGGCCTTCGAATGGAACGAAGCTCACCAGGAGGCGTTTGACAAAATAAAGGAATATCTTTCCCAGCCTCCTATTTTGTCTCCACCATCATGGGGGAAGCCCATGAGATTGTACATATCTGCCTCTGAAGTTAGCATAGGTAGTATGTTAGCACAAGAGGATAACAATGGCGTCGAAAGAGCCATATACTATTTAAGTAGAGTGCTAAATGATGCAGAGACCAGATATAGCAATTTAGAAAAGCTATGTCTCTGTTTGTACTTCTCTTGTATGAAACTCAAGTATTATATAAAACCTGTTGATGTTTATGTTTCGTCTCACTTCGATGTCATTAAACATATGCTTTCAAAGCCAATAATGCATAGTAGAGTTGGAAAGTGGGCTCTGGCTTTAACAGAATATTCATTGACTTTTATGCCCTTAAAAGCTATGAAAGGTCAAGTGATTTCTGATTTCATTGTGGATCATTCGTTGGTTGAGCAGACAAGCATGAGTTACGTCGAAATGCAACCATGGAAATTGTACTTTGATGGTTCAACCCACAGGAATGGAAGTGGTGTTGGAGTCCTTCTAATTTCTCCTGAAGGAATTCCAACAAAATTCAAGTATAAATTGGATGGTCCTTGTTGTTCGAACAACGAAGCTGAATATGAAGCGCTCATTGTTGGACTTGAAGCTTTGTTGGAATTGGGGGCAACCAGAGTCGAAATTAAAGGAGACTCTGAATTGGTGGTCAAACAAATCATAAAAGAATACAAGTGCATAAAGGAAAATTTAATGGTATACTTCGTCATAGTCAATAGGCTATTACGAAAGTTTGAATACATGGACATTCAACACATACCAAGATTAGAAAACCAAGAAGCAAATGACTTAGCGCAGTTGGCTTCAGGTTATAGAGTATCTACCAAGAATCTTAAAGATTTGGTCGAAATAAGGGGAAGAGTTATGGCTACTAGATTCACACCATCAGATCTGGAAAGTATGAGATTGGGATATGCTGAGAAACAAGGATTCGAAATTCTAGCCATAAATACTTTGTCAGATACAGACTGGCGAAGTCCATTAAAGAGTTATTTAGCAGACCCAACTTTAAAGGTGGATAGAAAAACAAAATATAGAGCGTTGTCATATCTCCTCATGGGGAACGAATTGTTCAAAAAGACCCAAGAAGGTGTATTATTGAAATGCCTAGGAGAAAGTGAGGCATATTTAGCATTGTCTGAGGTCCATAATGGGGCATGTGGGGCACACCAAGCAGGCCATAAAATGAAATGGTTGCTATTTCGATATGGTTTGTATTGGCCTAGCATGCTCAAAGATTGCATAGACTTTGCTAAAGGATGTGAGGAATGTCAGAAACATGCAGGAATTCAACACGCCCCTGCAAGTGAGTTGCATTCGATCATCAAACCATGGCCATTCAGAGGATGGGCATTGGATCTGATAGGGGAGATAAATCCTGCTTCGTCCAAAGGTCAGAAATATATCTTGGTAGGAGTAGATTATTTCACCAAATGGATCGAAGCTATACCTTTGGTAGTTGCTGATCAAGAGGCAATTATCGAGTTTATACAAAAGCACATTATCTATAGGTTTGGATTGCCAGAAAGTATAACTACAGACCAAGGCTCTGTATTTACTGGTAGAAAGATGCAAGGATTTGCCCAAGAAATGGGGTTCAGATTGCTAACATCAACACCATATTATGCTCAAGCAAACGGACAAGTCGAAGCAGCAAACAAAGTAATAATAGGATTAATCAAGAAGCATATTGGCAAGAAGCCAAGAAATTGGCATAAAACTCTGGACCAAGTGTTGTGGGCTTGTAGAACATCTCCTAAGGAAGCCACCAACACTATGCCTTTCCAACTTACATTCGGCCATGATGCAGTATTACCAGTAGAAATTCATCTGCAATCAGTTCGAATCCAGAAACAAAACGAAATTCCAGCTGCATTATATTGGGAAATGATGATGAATGAATTAGTTGAGTTGGACGAAATTAGGTTACATGCGTTGGAAATTTTGATGAGGCAAAAAGAAAGAGTGGCCAGAACATACAATAAAAGGGTAAAGAAAAAAGTATTCGTTATTAATGACTTGGTTTGGAGAGTTATATTGCCTATGGATAAGAAGAACAAAGCGTTAGGTAAATGGTCACCTCATTGGGAAGGACCTTTTCGAATATTAAAAGTATTCTCAAACAATGCATACGAAGTCGAAGAACTCTTGGATGATAAACGTGTCCTAAAGGTTAATGGGAAATATTTAAAGAAATATAAGCCAAGCCTGCGGGAGATTCGAATAATAACAACATAAACAAAATATTATAAAAAGCCAAGATGGCAAGATAAGAATGCCAAAATGGCGTTGTCCGAATATTACATGTAAAAACCAAAGTTATGGTCAGATGAGATATAAAAATTTAGAAATAAACATTATTTTTCAATCGATTAAAGGTGCTTCGAAATGTTTCAAGTCTCTGCTGAGCAAACCGCCTGGCACCTTCCAAGGTTGCCACTTCTCCTTTAAGTTGTTCTGCAGTCTCCATTTCTGCAAGCCCCCGGTTGAGAAGCTCTTCGAATTGGTTACCTGCAGGATTAGTTTCGAAGGCTAGTTGTTGTTCCTTAGCCTCTTTAACTTTCTGCTGAAGTTCCAGAATCTGCCTTTCCCAAATAAGAATGGACTCAGCTCGAGCCTCATATTCAGTTTTCGCCTGCTTCAGATGCATAGCCTGATCCTCAGCTTCTTGAGAAAGCTTCGAAGCTTGTTCATAGGCGGCATCCATGGCAATGCGTTTCTCATGAACCTTCTTGGCAGCAGATTCGTCTTGGAGAAGGTAGCCAGTTACGTTGTCCAACAAAGTCTGAAGATCAAACAAGAGAGTACTAACTGGCAGAGAGCAGTTGGAAAGATTAACCTTTGTGAGCAGCTCCTTCATAGTATAGCAAGCAGTACTATCTTGCTTAAGCACTTCGAAGATATCCACATTGAGAATAGTTCTCCTAATTTTGTTAAGAAGAACGACTCTTTCATCTGTGGGAAGAGGATAGCTGGTTGAACTTGTGCCAGCCCTAGCGAGTGGAACGTCCCTCTGAGCCAACTTTGCCTTCATATACCCAATGGGGTCATTTCGCCTCAGAAGTGCCAGTTCCTCGTCAGTCATTCGAGACGGAGAGGATTGGGGGAATTCCACGCGTGGGGGAACCACGTTTGTTTCAACCTCTAGGGTTTCGTTGATTGCATCACCATCCCCTTCATTTGCTTCGTGCTCTTGGTCTTCTTCATCTTCGTCCAAATCTACCACTTCGATACCATCCCTTTCGCCGCTATGTGCGTTAGACTCCGTCCCGGCAGTCGAACCATCATTGGCGTTTTCCTCTTCATTGGCGTTTTCCTCCTCAGATTCTTCGCCTGCAAATTCTTCGAATTCTCGCCCAGAATCAGCTTTTTCTTCTTCAGTCTGAGTATCCTTTGGGTCCTCTTGAAGAGTTTCAAGAGGGGACTTTTGAAGAACCCTTTGTGAATCCTCTGCAGACGTTTGAAGTATCGTTTCGTTTACCTCTTTCAGAGGAATGGAGGTACCTTGGTCATCTGGCTGTTCAGAAGTTCCAGCTAAAACCGCCACATTGGAAGAACCTTTGTTTTGGACCAAATTGCTGGAATCTCCTTGAGGAGAGGAGTTAAGCGGAGCAGCAGCTCTGGACGGTGAGGTCGAAATGGTAGAAGTGGGATTCAAGATGTTTTGCAAAGAGTGGCAGAATGATTAAAGAAAAATATTCACCAAGATAATAAGAAGTTAAACATTTTTAGAGGAAGTTCGATTTACCTGTGGGCCCTCAGAGGAGAGGTTACTAGCTATGCGTTCCAACTGTGGGTTGGAGGTCGAAGGTGGAGTTTTGGATTTTGGTAAGGGAGCAGCATCCCTGGAGTCGAGTCCAGAGACGCTAGTCGGAACAGTACTTTTAGGTGTAGCTTTCTTTAGCTTCTTCTTCGAAGCAGTATTTGAGTTTCCTCCAGCAGTGGGATCTTCCCCAGTAGTGCTTGGTTTTCGCTTCTTAGGAGTAGTGGGAGGAAGCTTGTTGGTCTGAACGAATTTTAACGAAGTTAGATATAAAAAGCTTGAGTGAATTCGAAGCATCAAAACTAAGTGATTACCGTTGGAATTGGGGCACTTGTTGTTGGCGTTATTGTTGTTGTTGTAGTTGCAGCAGTAGTAGTTGTTTCGGGTGGATTAGCTTTTTCAGTAGTTTCAATGGAGGTCTGAGAGGCACTCCCTTCCTTCGATTTCGAGGCAACAGTCTTTATCCTGATAGCTGAAAATCAAAACAATTAAGGCAAAGGTTAAAGATATGGAAAATAAAAGACATTTGGGATTGTTCCCAAGCATTCGCACCTGTGCCTTGATCAGATTTAATTGACATGGCAGAAAGGTCATATCGAAGATGTCCTGGGAAATCATGAAGCCAGTGTCGAGCCCATGTCACAGTCTCAAATGGCTTTGGTTTCCTTTGAAGATATTTGAACATCTCTTTGCAAGTAAACCACCATGGATATGGGGGAAACCAAGCCAGAGCCAGTTCTGAGGTAGGTAATCTGGGAAATTTAGGTGGATGCATTTCGAATGCCAACCTATACCTATCCTCAGGTGACAGCCCTGAAGGAAGTTTTAGCTTAGAAACTTTTTGTTTAAATTTTTCCTTCAAGGTCTCAGCTGCTTGATGCACAGTGGAGTCCAAGCGCGTGGGGTCGTAAGTAGTTTCAAAATAATTTTGAAAAGCTTTTATCTCTTTGGCATGAGTAAACATACCTTTCTTTGCTGGTACCTGCACATCGAAGGCATCAATTAGTTTCTGTCGAATTGTAAGTGTATCGAACATGCAAGTTTGATAAAACTTAATCCACCACTCCAGAAACCCTTTAGCCGCGAGATGGGTAGGTTCGAAGGCTATCAGCTCAAATTGGGCAAAGCCTTGATATTGTTCTTGTTGAATCTTGGCTTCCCTTGCCTTGAAAGTTCGACCAGATGTGATGGCGCTCTCAGTCTGGAACAAAGGTTCAGGAATCAGTTGGCATAAGCCAAACTGCCTCGAAACGAAGTTTGGTTGATAGGCAAAGAGGAGAATTTGATTCTTAGCTGGGGTTACCCTTGAAGAGATGAGTCTAGGAAGCAAAAAAGCTCTCCATACATCTTGGATCTCCTTGCTCTTGATGGCTTCTGAGAGAGCCATGGTGAACCAAGAGGGTCCATGAGTCCTCGAAGCAAAAGGCGCCATGCTCTCTTCGAACTTATGCCTTTTGGAGAGGATCATGATGTACTTCGAGAATTGAACCTTGAAGTCATCCTTGTCATCATTAGGAGTTAGTCTTCGAAGCCTAGTGCCTTCGACTATCCTATCACTTATTTCTGAATCTTGCTCGTCTATGGTGTTGGCGGTTGGTAAAGAAGGTTCGAACATGGCGTTTAGCCATAATTGGAGTAACCAAAATGGGCCAGCTAATAGAATGTTTTTAGAGGTGTGGGATTTGAGACTCGAAACGGCTGACCTCAGGCTCTCATAGAGGTCAACTAAGAGTAATTCACTTAGGCACACTTTGCGATTTTCGTGTAAATCCCTAGCTAGAGGAATGAATCTACTAGCTACCTGCAGGGATCTACTGCAGAAAACGTACCTAGACAGCCACAGGGTTAAGAATGCAATATGCTCTATGTCAGACACATTATCCCCTTCAGCATGATAATGGCTGATAAATTTGGAAAAGCTGGCTAACTTGACTTCGAAGTCAATTATGCTGGAGTGTTCTTCGTTGTCAGGAACATAAGTTTCTCCCACTGGCGACAGCCCAGTAATAGCCGTTATATCAAAGAAAGTTGGGGTAATCATTCCACCTGGGAGATGGAAAGTGTTGTAGGTACTATCCCAGAAGTAAAGGGACGCGAACAGCAGAGGGTGGCTATAGGTGAATCCAGGTTTCGATAGCTTAATGAGGTTATAAATGCCTAGTTCTTCCCATTGCTGGGATTTTTTGGCTTCTACTTTCGCGAACCAATTTTGATAGGCAATATCAGAAGTAGGGCAAGATCTAAATGGTTTAAAATTGCTTTTTACATAATCCAAAACAAATGGGTCCTTGGGAGGAACAGTTGGGGTTTCTGCGGTATTCGAACTGAGGGATTCTACTACCCTAGGGGTATCCATTTTGTTGAATAAAGGTTTGAAGCTATAACATACGGGAAAAATTGTCCTGGTGTCCTTTAGTATTTCAAAAACTGTAAGAGGACCATTTAAGGCTAACCTCTTACCAGCAACATGGGTAGGGATGAGTACCTGTGATGCGTACAGCATTTCTTTTTCTTTGGAAATCATTTGAGGAGCAAGAGCAGATTGGCCTTGAATGGTGACGATTTTACTCTCCATGGTTGCTCCTGTAGTCTTTCCCTTCTTCTTTGAGACTTTCTTGAGTTGGGAAGAGGTGGAGGAAGACATTTTTTTTGTTAAGAGCTTAGATTGTTTATGAGAGAAGAAGAGTGAAAATTCAGAGTATGAAAGATTTAGAGTGTAAAAAAGGAAAAGGAAGAGTAAATTGACGTTTTATAATGAGAAGATTAAACATCCACCGAGTAAAAGTGTGATACGTGGAGATCATGGATTGGTGTGATGAAGAGGTGGCGAGAAGGTGATATAGGTAATAGGCGTGATTTAAAAACAATCATTACTTATAACTGCTCCACGCTGTGAAGTGACTCTGGGCGGTTAAGGAACTCAAAAGGTGCTATGATTGATGTGACTGGAGTCAAAGGCATTAAATGTTGTGATGATTCGAAAATCCTATCAAAATCTTGTATAAATGTTTAAAATAGGTATTTCTCAAAGAGATCGAAATACATATTTTAAAGGGGCAATTTGTTGGCTGAAGATTTTGATAATGTTATCTAGAATTCAAAAGAGTTAAAAGTTCTGATCGAAATGGAATTGAACACCATATTTCGAAGTTGCAGAAGCAGTGTTTCGAATGAGTGTGTCAAAGCTTGAAGCTTCGAACGGTGATCATAGGAAAATATCCAAAGGGGTCTCGAAACAACAGCGAGGCTAGGTTTGGGAAGAGCGTTCGAAACGGAGAAACACCAAAGCATTTAAAATTTAAATGGAAGCGGGACTTTCAAAGTTTGAAAGTTATGTGTTGGAGCATTTGGGGACACGTGGAAAGATGAAAGAAGCATTGTCTTGCATGTTCGAAACGTGGCATGATCCTATAGCGAGACCGTTAGGGTCGAATTAGTATAAATAGAAGTCTTAGTATTAGGATTTCAGTGTGTCATATCTGTTATACAAAATACTCAATAACATTCAAACTACCACATGGCAAGGGAAACGAATGCAAGAGAGATGTATGTATGATAGCACCATGTATTTTTAACTTAATGAAAGCCTTTTTACCATTTCCAGTACTTTCCTCTTTTCTTTTTATCGAATAACATTTACAAGTTTCTTTATTTATCGTCTTTTCATTTCAAAGTCTTTTCCTCGAAAGTTTTACTCTTTATTGCTTTCTTTATATTTCGAGCACTTTATATTTCAGAGAACTGTTACGCTTTCAATACCTTTACTTCCAAGTATTGTTTTTCAAACGCATCCTTTTACTTAAAGTTGCATTAAACGCTTTCTTCACATTTTAAACTTCTACATTCCAGAAACCTTTTATGTTAAATGTTTTGCAAATCGAAATCATTTACTTCATTTTTCATACAGTTTTATATGTCTCTTCAATCAGCATTACAATTAGCATTTATTCGTATAATTTAGTTTTCATGTACAATTTGACCACATTTTTAAACTCTTAGAGAGAAGGATCGAAATAAACCAAACACTTGTACAATAGCAACCATGAATAATTGTTCGATTGTGAGAGTAACTTTAATATCCAAGGAGTCCTAGGATCAATCTAGTCGATCCTGTGAGTTACCAGAGAGATTGAGTAGCGTTAATAAAGATTATTCGATAGTTTGGAAGACTAGCGGTTGTTTACCAGAAATCACTGGAAACACCAATTCAACAAGGGAATTTTTCTTGGACCATTGGCTCATGTAGCACAAGATCTAGAGAAGATCATAAACGATATTGATTCTAAAGAATATATAAGTTCTCTAAATCCAATTATGGGTTAGAGAAAGCTTATTGGAGTTGAATCATTTTATTGATGAAGTTTTATGAAAATTTGGATTAATAAATGCCAAATTTAAATCTTATGCACACAGGAAGGTTAGTGGGAGTATTTGCATTAATCTAGTATAGTATGTAGGTGACATACTAATAATTAAAATAATTTCCCTACAATAAAAATGTAGGAAACGGCTAAGGAGATGGTTTTGATGAAATGCTTAGGTGAAGTTTCCTAAAAGGTTAGGAATCAAAATTTATAGAGATAGATTGTTGATGCTCCTCAACCTTAGCCTAGATATATATATTGACACAATGCTGAGACACTTAATATGCATGATCTCACATTAAGATTATTACATGTTTCACATGATATTTTGTTTGATGGACAATGTCTTATCTCATTGGATGAGAAGAATGAGATATGAAAAGCATCCATATGCTTAGGTGATTAGATCAATAATATACACAATGATATGTATTACATTAGATGTACCTTATGCTATGAGCATAAACAATAAGTATGGAACTAATTAAAGTGTTTATAACTAGATCATTATCAAGAAGGTGCATGGATACCTTAAATTAATATGATGTTCCTTTTATTGAAAGGATGTGTGAATAATCATTGTATAGGAATTATAGTGATGTTATTCCAAAATTGATGAACAATATATTCATATCATAGTATAAAATAAATGTTATGCTTAGATGACAATTATAAAAGGCTTCCGATATTTGTTTTTTCTAGTACAAATGTCAAATATATGATTTGGATCATTTTTTAAAAGAAAACTGTGTTTCTTGTATTGAAAATCTTATTGATATCATTCACGATGATAATGGTTTAATCTTGCAATTACAAAAAACTAGATCTCACTAGCGATCCATATATGTATATTTTAACATTTCTTTTTCTTTTTCGATAGAATATTGATAGTTTAATTAGAAGAGGTGTATAGTATCAATATCGGAAAGGGTTTCTTAAATATAATAGCATACTTAGATGATGCTTGACGCACACAATGGGAAGATAGATGTTAAGTAAATATTTGATTGGCTCAAGTTCTAGTGGAAGATTGTTGGAGGAAGCCCTAGTAGCCAATCAATATTGGTCGTACATGCTTTTCTATCAGACCTTAATATATATATATATATATATATATATATATATATATATATATATATATATATATATATATATATATATATATATATATATATATATATATATATATATATATATATATATATTACGCATTGTATTTATATTGTGTTACTTGTATATTAGTGTTGCAGTGGCACATCGGCAAGCAAAAAGTAATATTATTAATTTATCGTGTCATATTTAGGTTATATCTTATCGTGTCCACAAAGATTGGTTATCGATTTGCCGTTCGACAAATCATTTATTAATGAGTTTGGGGGAAAAATGAGTTGAATGTAAGGAAAGGATAAAAACTATTGACAGAAAATAAATTCATTTTTCATAGGAGAAACTTATCAAGCACGCATATAATCTACTTCTCATAAACTTAAATCTATCGACCAATTATACTCAACATACAATACTCATCAATGTCATCATGTGTCAAACACAACACCCACTGTATCACCTCAGTGGCGATCTCTCAACCAACCTCAACAACACAGAAGTCAATTCTGGAAGATTAACTTACAATCATGATAAGTTGTCTAGAAGGATTGGGAGAAGCATAAGATTTCTTTTCTGGACAGTCTATTTGAATGGTTGATGATTATACGAAACCCTGTGTGTTATGGTCTGCATGATAGAGGGAATTTTTTTTACAAGAATGGTTGTTGTATCCCAAAATTTTCCCTCTCATTTCTCAAGAAATTTCTCACAAGATCTTTCCATGAACCAAGTTTGCAGCACTGATACATCAATTTAGGTTTGGAATTGGCACAAGGGCAAAATGGTCAAATGCACACTAAAAAGTCAAACATTGACTTTTGAATCAAAATCAAGTTTCAAGAATCACATTTTATCAAGACATGGTAGAATATGAAGTTGGTTCATCAAGAAAATCAAAAGTCAAAATTACTTTGGAAAAGTCAAAGTTCTAAACACTTAGAAACTTTTCTAAGTGTTAAGAAAATATGATAAGTTCAGAACTTCTGGCCAGATTTTCATCATGATGCAAGATTATTCAGGAAGAACTTCTGACACAAGAGTTGTAGATCTCAATTAGATTTAAAACATTACAGAACAAAACTTCTCCAAGAAATTCTGGGATTTCAAGTTATACATCCTTGAAGACACGTTCATGAAGCTAAAACACTTAGTAAATTCTGAATCTTTCCAAGTCAGAATTTGGTTCGAACTTCTGGGCTAGTTTTCACGAAGGTACAATCAGAGTTTACAAAAGTGATTCAAAGAGGGTTTGCAAAGCATGTTACAAGCTTTCTGAAAAGTATGAGGACTCCTTCAGATCATGCTGGAGCAGGGAGATTCAAAAATCAGAAGTTGGACATTTGCTCTTAATCCAAATTACGTTCATGCTGAAATTCTGATCCAATTTCAAGCTAGGCTGCATAATCTCAGGTTGCAGGTCTTCTTGCTTGTTAAATCTCATCATCATTTATATCTCACACCAACTTTTGAGTCTTTATCCCAGCGGTTAAACATTTATCCAAAAGATCTTCCCACGTGTGGCATGAAAGTACCACTGCTGTCCTTGGAAAGTAAACTTTTGTACAAAGTTTATGTTGCGCCCATAATTTACTTTTGTTTCTGAGTGTACTTCTCCATAAATCAAGCCTACAAACTCAGATTAGGCGTGGTTAAAGCTGCTAACCACTCTACTTTACCTTGAAACTTGCTTGGCTAAACTTGCTTCAAAAACAAGTCAACTATCCATAACACATGATGGCTGTACTCTTGAATTCTCCAAGCTTCTAAATCCTTTTCCTATAAATTAAACTTCATTAGCAACTGTTAGAGGGGTCGGAAGATATTGGAAAAAGACTTGAAACCTTGCTGAAAATTCCCAAGAACCTAAAACTGCAAACACAAACACGAAACCTGCTAGTTTCTGTTTTTTGCATCCAAACTCTAATTTTTCTTGTGCATTTCTTGGCTAAATCACCCACACTGTTTCTGATATACACTCAGAAGTCGTCTCAACTTCTGTTGTCAGACTGTAACACAATCTTCACCAATATCCATTTCAATAAATCAAAACTTTGCACCTTGACTGCTCCAGAACTTTTCCACCATTCATAGCTCAAGTTAGGAATTTCTTTAGCTTTCTGAGACTTGAGGAAGCTGACCAGAACATCACAGCAACCTGAACCAGGCTCTAATTCACAGAACAATTTTCAGCTGCAAGGTAAGTTTCTTCTGAGTTTTATCTCATTACTTAGGAATTGTCAGACTTGCATTTGCAAAGATACAATGTAGATATCATGTCTCTGATTCTATACATATTTATAAATTTCATGTATATGGCCTAAGTAGAGAGAATTTCAGATCAGAATTTCTTGAGGAAATTAGGGTTCAAAATTAGGATTAGCAGAATTCATGTTTGTTTCTGGCTTACAGTTTTGATGCGTTGTATTTCTGAAATCATGATGAAAATTTTCATAACTGCTATGTTTGCATTTTTCCATTTTTGTTGAGAAATGACTAAGTTGCAGATGCTCTAGCTGGCGTGGAGAAGGATATGAAGTTCATCATCAGAACTTACTTTGTGATACATGTCTATGTTTTTGCTTCTAATACTGGATGTACCGCCACCCCAGTGGTAGAAAGTGTGCACATAATACATTAGTGTTAAGGGTCCTGGGTTCTATCCCCAGAAGCATCTTTTTATGTTTATTTTCTGACATTTTTACCCCATTATTTGTCAACAATATTCCTGGATCGGAACTTCTAGGTAAACCCCTCCATTTGTTTGTCAAAACAATACTCCTGGACCAGAACTTCTAGACACTCTCATCCCACATCATTGTCACCTCACTCTCTCAACAACTAGAACTTCTAACCTTCCAGTAACAATAGAACTTCTAGGTTCTCAGCAATCAGAACTTCTAGACTCTCTCAAGAATCATAACTTATAGGCTTTCCTTTGTTCCTAGCAACCTCAGAACGTTAGTGCGCCTGGATCCAGAACTTCTGGCTTTCCCTTTTCGCTAACATTTTCTTTCTGATTTGCAGCGCACCTGAGTCAGAACTTCTGCTCTCTCCTCTTTCAGCAACGCGCTGACTCTAACTCTTATTCCCTTATTATTTTTATCATCACTTTATTTGAATTAATCAAAAAACACCAAAAATACTTTATATTCACATGCTTTATTTTATTTCTTTTAAAACAAAAAGACTAAAAATATTTTCTTAAGCAAAGTTATTTCTCCTCTTAACAAAAACAAAACAAGTCTATTTTGCAATTCTTGTACATTATTTCAATATGGTTGTAATAGATAATTAGGACTTTAATATCTTGCAATCCCCATTTGTAAATTTGTACACCTGTTGGCTGAAGATTTTGATAATATTATTAGAAGCCAAGTGAATTGAACGTTTCGATCGAAATGAAGCAAAGCGTCATGTTTCGAAGTAGCAGAAGCAGTGTTTCGAATAAGCATATCAAAGCTTGGAGCTTCGAGTGGCAATTATGGGAACATATCTAAAGAAGTCTCGAAATAACAACAAGGCTGTGTCTGAGAAGTGCGTTCGAAGCGGAGAAGTACCAAAACATTTGAAATTTAAATGCAAGCGGGACATTCGAAGTTTGAAATTCATGTGCTGGAGTATTTGGAGACACGTGGAAACAAGAGAGAGGCATTGTTCTGCATGTTCTGAACGTGGCATAATCTTATAGCAAGACCGTTATGGTCGAATTAGTATAAATAGAAGTCTTAGTATTAGGATTTCGTGTGTCATATCTATTGTACTAAATACTCAGTAAACATTTAAATTACCACATGGCTAGGGAAACGAATGCAAGAGCAATGTACGTATGATAGCACCACATGTTTATGATTTAATGAAAACCTTTTATCATTTCCAGTATTTTCCTTTATCTTTCTGCCAAATACCATTTACAAGTTTTCTCATTTAAAGTCTTCTTATTCGAAGTCTTTTCATTGAAGCCTTACATTTTAATGCTTTCTTTACATTCCAAACACTTTACATTTCAGAAAACTGTCATACTTTTCATGCCTTTATCTTCAAGTTTTATCTTTCGAACGCCTATTTTTACTTAAAGTCATTTTACAGATTTCTTGCATTAAACGCTTTCTTCATATTTTGAATCTTTTACATTCCAGAGTGTTGTACCCCAAAATTTTCCCTCCCATATTCTTCAAAAATTGCAAGTCAAAGCTTCAGAGATTCCCCAAGGGTTGCACAGTTCAAGGGCCTCCTAACAGTCAAAAACTAGGGTTTTGGTTCTGACAAAGAAAATGAAGTTTCCAAGGGTCCAATCAAGTCCCACATGCCTATAAACATGGTCAAGCATCCTCATGCCAAGTTTCAAGACTTACAGCACAAAACTGCACAGTCAAAAACCCTAATTGCACTATAGTCAACTGTAGGGGCAAAATGGTCATTTGACAGTCAAAAGTTCAAATTTTTGGTCAACATCTCATTTTGAAGCCACAAACATCATTAGATCAATGCTTGATCATGATTCTCAAAGTTTGGCTCAAAAGGTCTCAAGATGCAAAAGTTTCCATATTTGGACAGTTGAAAAAGTCAACTGTAACTTGACCAAGGCATAACTTCCACATGGATTATCATAAAAATTCCATCCAAAGCTCATTTTGAAGAGAAAGACATTTCCTACAACTCCTCTTCACACTTCAAGTCCAAGATATGCTCTCACAAAAAGTTATCAATTTCAACATTATAGGTCATTTTCAAAAGTCAACAAAAAGGGACTTTAAGTCAAAGGCCATAACTTGAGATTGGTAAATCAAAGTGACATTGGACCAAAGGCATTGGTTAGAGGACTCAAAGAACTTTCCAAAATGTCCAAGAACATGAGCAAAGCTTAAAAATTGAGCAAGCTATGCCTTGTGGAAGTTGGGAAATTTTTGGATATTTTGAAAAGTCAACATTGCTTCAAAAGTCTTAAAAATGCTAATGGGCCTCTTTTTCTTCCACAATTCATCATCCAAAGCATGTGCACGACCATTTGGCCCAAAGGGAAGTTTTTTATCATTTTTATTTATTTATTTGAATTTTTAATTGCTAGAAATTCATTTAATTAATTAAAATACATGAAAAATATTAAACCTAAGTTTTTAAATCTTTTTGTGCATGAAATAGTCTCAAGATTTCGTGCATGATCTGATTTAGAAAGAATCCATGTGATTGGACATGATTGGAACCAAAATAGCATGAAAAAGATTGAAAACTTATGGCATGAAAATCAAATATTTTCTCATCAATTCAAGGATTCTTTGGACCAAATTTCCAACCCTAATCATTCACACATATATACTGATGAAAACCCTAGTGTCCATAACCACAAAGCTGCGCCAGAAAAGCAGAGAAAAGTTTGAGTTTTTGCCTAAAATTTTCAAAACTGAAAACAGGGTTCCAAGAGGTTTCAAGGCGAAATAACCACTCTATCACCTTCCTAAGACATTGCTGAGTCTGACTGGATAGTTTTCCACGTGCATAGCACCTTGAATCGGTATACAGAACTCAGAACTTTTCATATAATATGCATATTCGTGTTTCGATTCTTAGGCATTCTCATTGCATTTTATTTATGGATTTATACTAATTAGGCCTTTCTGAAGCTAACCAGATAATTTAATTGAGTTTTTATGCATTGTATGAAGAATCACCATGAACGATTATTAGGGTTCTTCAAGTTTCAATTTGGGAACTTTCACATACTGTAAAATTAGGACACCTTAATACCATGGATGAAATCAGGGAGCTTGGACGAATACAACACACCCCTCGCGCCTAATTTATGTGATACCATAGCCTAATCGCTATTTTGAAAAACGGCATATTTTGGGGGGGTTTAAAACCCCCGTTAACCTCTTTTATATTTCAGGGAAAAAATCAAACGAGGAAGAAGAAGAGTAGGTGGCACCAGCTGGTTGGAACATTTGAATTTTCGCGCTAAATCAACCACTAACGCTTGTTTTACTTTATGTTATTTGTTTGCCATTATATAATCAAAGCGCGTCAAGAGCTCCAGTGGCAAGGCATGTGTATGGTAATCCCTGGGACCTGGGTTCGAATCCCAGGTCCCCCCTCCCTTTCCATATTATTTTGCTAATCACGCTTGTGTGTAGTTCGCCTCCTGGGTTCCACTATGCAGCTCACAATCCAGGCATGCCACGCATCTCAGGATCCCAATCAAAAGGTGGAGGCTTGAAGAACATCATGTGCCTTAGTCAACACACATGCACGCCAGCGTCAAAGTCAAATGAGGCCATAGACAAGTGGGCCAGAATTACTGGACTTTACCTCCAATTTGGGGACAGACCCCCCAAGGTTTTGATTTTTATTTTCTTTCTTATTTTATTTATTTCAATTATTTCTTTTTTAAATTCCTTATTTTAATTTATTTTCATAAACTATAAAAATAATACAAAAAATCAGAAAAGACAAAATTAAAAATATATTTTATTTTAATATTTTTTAAGTAAATATCATTAATTAATTTAGCTTTGTAAAATTAGGTTTAATTCAAGTATTTTTCTTAATAAATTAAAAATTTGTAGAATTAGGTTTAAATTACTTTAATAATTTTTTTCTTTTCTTTTCACTAATAATTAATCATTTATTTTTATAAATCAAATATCATTAATTAATTAGTTTAATTTTAGATTTAATTTTAACATGTTTTTCTTAATAAATAAAAGTTGTAGAATTAGGGTTAATTAGTTAATTTCATTTAATTCTCATTAAAATCATAAATACCAAAATCTCAAAAATAATTTCTTTTTTCATCTTAATTTCATTAATTTCATAATTCTAATTTAATTTCATAACAAAGGGTCCAACGCCCTCGCTTCCAATTTTAATTTCAATGCGCATGCTTTATTTCTTTTCTTTTAAATATTGATGTCATTCTCCCAAAGCCGTGTAAAATTAATCTTTCGCACTTTATTTTACTTCTTTATTTTATGTCAAATCGGGTCCTGGATTAAATTTGGCGATGTGGACCCGCGCCTTTGTAATAGTTTAGGAACTTTAATTTTCCGCATCTTTTTAACTGTTAATAATGGCATGCAAGAATGAATGACAAAATAAAAACAAACGCGTAGATCACCATAACATGACAAGACAAAAATAAATGAACATGACACACAAATCACACACCACCCCTAGGGTACGCCTCACTGTTACCTTTCCTTTCGAAAGGTGATCGTCGAGTAGAGGATGTCTTAGTAAGTCCTCATGATCCGGGAACCTGGAATGAGGGTAGCTTCTAGGGTATCTTCCTATTGCTCCGGTGATCACCATGTCCCGAACCTCGAATTGACCCGAACACCTCCAATGGTGGCGCTACCTACCTCTCAATGGTGGGATGGCACTACTTTAAGGACATCTACACAGACGAATTCCTTAGGGTAGGTAGACGACTCTAGATACTTGCTCTAAATTTCAAAACAAATCAAAAATACTTTTCACACCGACACATTTTCAAAAAGCTTTCGAAAGCAATTTTTCAAACACTCTTGAGGACCGATACAAGAGTCGAACTGGAATTTTCAAAGAAACTTTTTTTAAACCCACAGTTGAAAAGCAAACAAACCATTTTTGAAAACACAAATGAGCAAGTATCTAAGAGCCCATGGATAACCATGGATAGAAAGGGTGCTAACACCTTCCCTTTCTATAACCTACCTCCCGAACCGAGAGAAATCTCTACAAGGAATTTTTCTGTGCTTTTGTCCTTTCCATTTGGAGAAAATAAAAGACGGTGGCGACTCTTGCTTCCGCGACATTTCGCGAACCAGCGTTAAACAGTCAGTTCCAGATCCATCGATCACAGAACTGACGACTCTGCTGGGGACTCTTATAAAGTGAGGTGTACCTTAGGACTAAGATCACTTGTGTTTTCAATTGTCTGAATTGCTTGCTTTATTATTATGGGTACTGTCTTGGGAATTCTATAGATCCTAACCCGGATCTGGGGATACCTTCTTAGAAAGTAGCAACAAGGATGTGAGGGAACTGTGCGGGGTATACCGACATGGTTGAAACAGTCTGCTACGTTGATGTGGCACTTTGGTGCGTACCGGTAACCCTTGAGTTCAGTCAAGGAGAGTACGGGGCCTCCGCTTGGTGTCGTGAAGCATCAACAGACCTTAGGAACCTTAATTGAACTATCTTGGCCTCTTTAGGGTAGTGAGATAACTGACTTTGGTGCAGTCCGAGGTTGGTTGATACTCGATACTACACTCAATTGAGGGTTGCTTTCCTGGAATATTTCGGTCGCCAGTTCAGTGGCTAAATCGAAACGATGAACAATGAAAGCAATCCCATGATATTGGGACCCTTAGAACCCGGTTACTTCTAATAGGACAGGTTGAGCCCACCAACTTCAAGAGGGTAATACCCAGACCCCATGAAGGCCTAAACTCTAAGAGTTTTTCTTGTGTGACTTGTGTGCCTTCCAACTTGACTATTTGCATGCTTGTTAACTGACACTTGAGTTTCTTGCAGGTTTTGTTTATAGTCCTTAATTGGGACTCATAACAGGGTCTATTAAGTTTCTTGCAGGTTTTGTTTATAGTCCTTAATTGGGACTCATAACAGGGTCTATTAAATTTCTTGCAGGTTTTGCTTACAGTCCTTAATTGGGACTCATAGCAGGGTTACTTACATTACCCCATGCATAACATAACATTATACCATTGCATACATCCTAACCCATTTCGAGGATCTCAAGGGCTTGTGATACAGGTCATGGTGAATCAACTATCCCAGCAAGGGGCAAAGAGGATTTATTTTCCTCTAGCCAAGGTTGTCAGAGGCTATGACCCACTCGATATGGTGAGCTCTGACTCTTGAAGGTTCCCCTAACCAAGGTTGTTTGGAAATCAAAACCAGACATGATGACATAAGTCAGGGGCTATGACCCACTGGATATGGTGAGCCTTTGACCCTTGAAGAAGGATTCTCAGCAACATGGAGTTCCTTCAATCAAGCTACCAGACCCAAGATCTAACAAATTTTCTTGTTTATCCCGCGAGGTCCTTGAAAACGTTACATGCATGTCATACACATCATTGCATAACAGGTACCTTTGTTGCAGGTCACTTACCTTTCCCGCTGTTTATTTCAACAATGGCTCCCCAACAAGATAACCAGGACCTTCACACTCAAGAGACTCAGTTCAAGGAGAACTTCTTAAGCCTATCCAAGGGGCAGGAAGAGTTGAGGACACTCCTCATGGGGAATCTGATCAGAAAGAGTCCTGAAGATGACAATGACGAACAGCTGAAACGTCTACAAGATGAGGTAGACACATTGAAAACCCAAATGCTGGGGCAAAGGGCCCTCATTCAAGGTTTAGCTCAGGAGCAAGGAGAGCTGAGGGCCATGATCAGTCAGCTTCCTCAAGGCATGAAGCAACCAGCCCAAATCAGGGACCAGGTCATGGAACAGCTTCCAAGAGGGCAAAGGTCGGGTCCAATGAATAGACCTCTCCGAGTTTCTACTACTTCACAGGTCCAACAACGACCTCGCCAAGAACAGCGGGTTGATCAGAACAGGTCGGACGAGCCTAAGAGACAATTCACCAACATCAACATGCCATGGTCACGAGCTTTGCAGCACATGTTAAGGATGAACCTGATTGCGGTGATCAACCCTCCTGCAAATCCAAAGACCTCCTCTCCAAATTACAACCCAGAAGCAAGGTGCGCTTACCATTCTGGTAGCCCGGGGCACGATACTGAGGATTGTTGGGCACTGAAGTACAAGATTCAGAACATGATCGATGCTAAAGAGATCGAGTTCGAGCCCGCCGAGACTCCCAACGTGATCACTGCTCCCTTGCCAAAACATGGCTAGGATTGAGAAATTTTTGTTCATTAGAATCTTTCAAGTTGTAATTTTCTTTTGATTGTTCAAACATTCCATTCATATCAAACGTTGTTATTCCATTAATGCATTGCATATGTCTGTTTTGAAGCAATATATTCGTATTCACTATATGCAAATTATTTTCATATTTTTTCTGATGATCAACTCTCATTAATTCTAAGCCTCTTGAGGGAGGATGACGAAAACGATACCATAATCTACAGTATGCTTTTGAACAGACCCCTCTGATGAGGTACAAGCATTGTTTCAATTCCTAAACACTGGAGTAATAAGGAAGACAATCCCTCGTCAACCCCTTTGAGCCAAAGAAGTAGGAGTTTTTCTTTTTGAAAATTAAAACCCTTAATCATAACCTGGGGCAGGGTAGTTCTCTCAGTTGATCCAAGTGCATAACGAATGGCACCAAAGAGGTCCTTACAAAACAAAAGACAATGATGGTTCCGAATAATCATAAGGACAGGTAGTCATTACCAAAACAAACAAAAAAACTAAAGCCCAATAAGTCAAAACCTATGAAGGAGACTTACAAAACTGGGGCATCCCGCTGACTGTAAATACAAAAAGAAACAGTTCAGGCAAAAAAAAAATAGGGATAACGAAATCAAAAAGAAAGAGGTCCTATAAACCCTCAACAAAAAAAAAATAAATGTCTGCCTATTCAAAATAAACAGTCAACATCCGAACCATCACTGGAATATCACAGCAAAGACTCAACAAGGTCTAACGCACGATTAGCTGAGTTTAGGATTGAAGAACATCACGAAGAACGGGTGGGTACAAATAAAGTTTGAGCCTTTATCCTTTGTTTCTTAAACCGTGAACCAGGCCACGTTACAACCCTAAAAATTCCTAGCTGAAGCATGGGTTAGTTCGAAAGCATACTGTTACGAAAGGTATCCTGACTCCTCAAGGCTTGCGGTAAAATAACGAATTGACATCACAGTTTACAAAAAATTCACTTGTTTTTATAAACAAAATGCATTTCCAAAAACTTCAAGATAGACATAAGCTTTGCATTTTAAATAACATTGTTTGCATATGATTATTTGTTTGAACAGCAGAGAAATTCGCACGACGAATATCCGGTGAACAAAAATCTTCTCAACAAAAGCTCAAATAGAGGAAACACTTCCAATCAAGGGGCATGACATGATCAGTGTCCGTCATCTGGGGCAGTCCAGTCAAGATTCAGAGAATCTCTCAAAATGCCAAATAGCCTGGGACAAATCCCCGCCTGAGTCACTTGGGGCATCCCAACAATGAATCTCGCCTGATCAAACATCTTCTGATGGCATGGCAAAACATTTCTAACAGGGGCACCTCCCTGCATTCTAAGAGCAGGGACATAGTCGAAAAAATACTACGCACGATCAAAGACCCGCTAGGTTGACACACCTAGGCAAAAATAAGGGCTTCCCGGCGAACCAAAAGGGTTCGGGCAAAATAAGGGATGAAATGAAAAAATCTGTACACCCGGCAAGTCGAAAACCTGAAAAGGCGACTTGGGCAAAAATGGGTATCCTGGTGGACTGAAAACCCGAAAGGGCGGTCCAGGCAAAAGTTAGAGATCGAAGCGTACGACTATGTCCCGTCATCTTGTCACCTGCCTACTAGAAGTAGGTCTGTCCATCAATAAGCTATCAGCACCTCACAGGTCTTCCTCTCCCACCTCAGAAACAGGGGCAATAAAGAGTTGTCTAAGTGATCTAATTGGTCTGTCCTCCAAGGTATCAAGGTAGGTTCAGCTAAAGAACATAACCGGCATATCTTAATTCCCCATAGAGTGAGCCAGCAAGTCAATACACTCTCCCCAAGCAAAGCTATACAATCAGCCTTAAGGAAGTTGAGTATCCTCCAGCAGATCTCAACATTCCCCAGCAATATATAGGCATTCTTAACAAGTATCCCCGGCAGTCTTGGTCAAAATATTGTTCCCCGGCGGTATATCCAAGATTCAGTGAAGTTACTTCCACGATTACAGTTCAAAACTTCCCCAGGAGAGTCCAATCTAGTTCCCCAGGAAAATTGGAATCCATCTCCCCAAGCAGTAAGCTTATCCCCAGTAGATTCTGGAAGCTTATCCTCGCAGAGCACGAACGCGTCTCCCGGCTTTATTCAAAGAGTTATTTCCTTACCAGGATATAACTGGGTTATCCTCAGCCAAAAGCCACGGAAAGAGCGTCCTCGACGAAGTCTTCTTATCCCCAGCAAAGTCTATCAACACTTCCAACACAACAAGAGTATCCCCAGCAAGTTATTATCAACATTTCGGCAAAGTATCTCTCTCCCCACAGAGTATTATTCCCAGCAATATCACTAGAGTACTTTTCTCCCCGCAGAGTAATCCATTCGCCAAGTTTATGCCCCAACGGAGTCATCTTCTCCTACCGGTATTCTTGCAACTATCATCCCCAGCGGAAGCAAAGATCTATTCTTCACTATCAGCCCAGGAGTGACTTCCCGGCACCCGTCAAGGATATACTTTCCTAGACAAAAAGATACATTCATAAACATCGCACTTCCATACATTATAGCATGCATATACGCATCACATCTTACAAATCTCATTTATGTGGAGAACATCATCGCTCGATTCATATCATGCCTTGCATATAACTGACCTTTACTTTTCAGGAAAGATCCAGTTGAGTTCTCAGCTATATTTCAAGACCTAGACCGGTTCAGTTAAATTGACCCTAAGATTTTTCTGTTTCTTATCCAGTCAAAGGCCTTCTCTGGTTCAGTCAGATCGACCCTAAGATCTCCCTGTCTCTTATCCAGTTGAAGATTTCAAGACCTAGACCGGTTCAGTTAAATCGACCCTAAGATTTTTCTGTTTCTTATCCAGTCCAAGGCCTTCTCTAGTCCAGCTAAATCGACCCCTAACAGATTTTCCTGATAAAGACTCAGTAGAAGATATCCAAGATTCTCTCAATGATTACTGTTGAGGTTGAAGTCGCCTGTGGTTCTCTCCCCGTTACTGCGGAGGTAGTAATCGCCCCAAGATTCTCTCAGCGTTACTGTTGAAGAAGAAGTTATCCAAGATTCTCTCAATGATTACTGTTGAGGTTGAAGTCGCCCAAGATTCTCTCAATGATTACTGTTGAGGTTGAAGTCGCCCAAGATTCTCTCAATGATTACTGTTGAGGTTGAAGTCGCCCAAGATTCTCTCAATGATTACTGTTGAGGTTGAAGTCGCCCAAGATTCTCTCAATGATTACTGTTGAGGTTGAAGTCGCCCAAGATTCTCTCAATGATTACTGTTGAGGTTGAAGTCGCCCAAGATTCTCTCAATGATTACTGTTGAGGTTGAAGTCTCCCAAGATTCTCTCAATGATTACTGTTGAGGTTGAAGTCGCCCAAGATTCTCTCAATGATTACTGTTGAGGTTGAAGTCTCCCAAGATTCTCTCAATGATTACTGTTGAGGTTGAAGTCGCCCAAGATTCTCTCAATGATTACTGTTGAGGTTGAAGTCGCCCAAGATTCTCTCAATGATTACTGTTGAGGTTGAAGTCGCCCAAGATTCTCTCAATGATTACTGTTGAGGTTGAAGTCGCCCAAGATTCTCTCAATGATTACTGTTGAGGTTGAAGTCGCCCAAGATTCTCTCAATGATTACTGTTGAGGTTGAAGTCGCCCAAGATTCTCTCAATGATTACTGTTGAGGTTGAAGTCGCCCAAGATTCTCTCAATGATTACTGTTGAGGTAGAAGTCGCCCAAGATTCTCTCAGCGTTACTGTTGAGGTTGAAGTCGCCCAAGATTCTCTCAATGATTACTGTTGAGGTTGAAGTCGCCCAAGATTCTCTCAATGATTACTGTTGAGGTTGAAGTCGCCCAAGATTCTCTCAATGATTACTGTTGAGGTAGAAGTCGCCCAAGATTCTCTCAGCGTTACTGTTGAGGTTGAAGTCGTCCAAAATTCTATCAATGATACTGTTGAGGTTGAAGTCGCCTATGGTTCTCTCCCCGTTCCTGTTGAGGTAGTAATCGTCCCCAGATTCTCTCAGCGTTCCTGTTGAGGTAGTAATCGTCCCCATATTCTCTCAGCGTCCCTGTTAAGGTAGTAATCGCCCAAGGTTCTCTCACCGTTCCTGTTGAGGTAGTAACCATCCCTGGTTCATTCATCACCTTTTGAAGATCCAGATTCAGCTCCTGTAACCAGTCAGGACACATCTCTACAAAGAGTTTGAAGACCAGCTCCTGTAACATGCCAGGTACTCACTTTTCTTTTGCAGGTACGCAAGCTCTCGCTAAGGAATCTCTTATGCGATCAACATCCAGATGGCATCTATAAGCCCATCCACGTTCCATCACCTCTTAGCATGGCATCTATAAGCCCATCATCCTATCCATGAATCTCCAAATGGCATCTATAAGCCCATTCCCCACATCACACTACTATGTGAGCGCAAATTTCTGGGCACTCTAGTGTTCAATCATCTTCCACCTTCGGATTACGAAAGGCACGTCAGCCAATCCGCATCCTCAGGTCTAAGAAGATTGAACAGGGGCAACTGTTGTACCCCAAAATTTTCCCTCCCATATTCTTCAAAAATTGCAAGTCAAAGCTTCAGAGATTCCCCAAGGGTTGCACAATTCAAGGGCCTCCTAACAGTCAAAAACTAGGGTTTTGGTTCTGACAAAGAAAATGAAGTTTCCAAGGGTCCAATCAAGTCCCACATGCCTATAAACATGGTCAAGCATCCTCATGCCAAGTTTCAAGACTTACAGCACAAAACTGCACAGTCAAAAACCCTAATTGCACTATAGTCAACTGTATGGGCAAAATGGTCATTTGACAGTCAAAAGTTCAAATTTTTGGTCAACATCTCATTTTGAAGCCACAAACATCATTAGATCAATGCTTGATCATGATTCTCAAAGTTTGGCTCAAAAGGTCTCAAGATGCAAAAGTTTCCATATTTGGACAGTTGAAAAAGTCAACTGTAACTTGACCAAGGCATAACTTCCACATGGATTATCAGAAAAATTCCATCCAAATCTCATTTTGAAGAGAAAGACATTTCCTACAACTCCTCTTCACACTTCAAGTCCAAGATATGCTCTCACAAAAAGTTATCAATTTTAACATTATAAGTCATTTTCAAAAGTCAACAAAAAGGGACTTTAAGTCAAAGGCCATAACTTGAGATTGGTAAATCAAAATGACATGGGACCAAAGGCATTGGTTAGAGGACGCAAAGACCTTTCCAAAATGTCCAATAACATGAGCAAAGCTTAAAAATTGAGCAAGATATGCCTTGTGGAAGTTGGGAAATATTTGGATATTTTGAAAAGTCAACATTGCTTCAAAAGTCTTAAAACTGCTAATGGGCCTCTTTTTCTTCCACAATTCATCATCCAAAGCATGTGCACGACCATTTGGCCCAAAGGGAAGTTTTTTATCATTTTTATTTATTTATTTGAATTTTTAATTGCTAGAAATTCATTTAATTAATTAAAATACATGACAAATATTAAACCTAAGTTTTTAAATCTTTTTGTGCATGAAATAGTCTCAAGATTTCGTGCATGATCTGATTTAGAAAGAATCCATGTGATTGGACATGATTGGAACCAAAATAGCATGAAAAAGATTGAAAACTTATGGCATGAAAATCAAATATTTTCTCATCAATTCAAGGATTCTTTGGACCAAATTTCCAACCCTAATCATTCACACATATATACTGATGAAAACCCTAGTGTCCATAACCACAAAGCTGCGCCAGAAAAGCAGAGAAAAGTTTGAGTTTTTGCCTAAAATTTTCAAAACTGAAAACAGGGTTCCAAGAGGTTTCAAGGCGAAATAACCACTCTATCACCTTCCTAAGACATTGTTGAGTCTGACTGGATAGTTTTCCACGTGCATAGCACCTTGAATCGGTATACAGAACTCAGAACTTTTCATATAATATGCATATTCGTGTTTCGATTCTTAGGCATTCTCATTGCATTTTATTTATGGATTTATACTAATTAGGCCTTTCTGAAGCTAACCAGATAATTTAATTGAGTTTTTATGCATTGTATGAAGAATCACCATGAACGATTATTAGGGTTCTTCAAGTTTCAATTTGGGAACTTTCACATACTGTAAAATTAGGACACCTTAATACCATGGATGAAATCAGGGAGCTTGGACGAATACAACACACCCCTCGTGCCTAATTTATGTGATACCATAGCCTAATCGCTATTTTGAAAAACGGAATATTTTGAGGGGGTTTAAAACCCCCGTTAACCTCTTTTATATTTCAGGGAAAAAATCAAACGAGGAAGAAGAAGAGTAGGTGGCACCAGCTGGTTGGAACATTTGAATTTTCGCGCTAAATCAACCACTAACGCTTGTTTTACTTTATGTTATTTGTTTGCCATTATATAATCAAAGCGCGTCAAGAGCTCCAGTGGCAAGGCATGTGTATGGTAATCCCTGGGACCTGGGTTCGAATCCCAGGTCCCCCCTCCCTTTCCATATTATTTTGCTAATCACGCTTGTGTGTAGTTCGCCTCCTGGGTTCCACCATGCAGCTCACAATCCAGGCGTGCCACACATCTCAGGATCCCAATCAAAAGGTGGAGGCTTGAAGAACATCATGTGCCTTAGTCAACACACATGCACGCCAGCGTCAAAGTCAAATGAGGCCATAGACAAGTGGGCCAGAATTACTGGACTTTACCTCCAATTTGGGGACAGACCCCCCAAGGTTTTGATTTTTATTTTCTTTCTTATTTTATTTATTTCAATTATTTCTTTTTTAAATTCCTTATTTTAATTTATTTTCATAAACTATAAAAATAATACAAAAAATCAGAAAAGACAAAATTAAAAATATATTTTATTTTAATATTTTTTAAGTAAATATCATTAATTAATTTAGCTTTGTAAAATTAGGTTTAATTCAAGTATTTTTCTTAATAAATTAAAAATTTGTAGAATTAGGTTTAAATTACTTTAATAATTTTTTTCTTTTCTTTTCACTAATAATTAATCATTTATTTTTATAAATCAAATATCATTAATTAATTAGTTTAATTTTAGATTTAATTTTAACATGTTTTTCTTAATAAATAAAAGTTGTAGAATTAGGGTTAATTAGTTAATTTCATTTAATTCTCATTAAAATCATAAATACCAAAATCTCAAAAATAATTTCTTTTTTCATCTTAATTTCATAATTCTAATTTAATTTCATAACAAAGGGTCCAACGCCCTCCCTTTTTAAATTTTAATTTCAATGCACACGCTTTATTTCTTTTCTTTTAAATATTGATGTAATTCTCCTAAAGCCGTGTAAAATTAATCTTTCGCACTTTATTTTACTTCTTTATTTTATGTCAAATCGGGTCCTGGATTAAATTTGGCGATGTGGACCCACGCCTTTGTAATAGTTTAGGAACTTTAATTTTCCGCATCTTTTTAACTGTTAATAATGGCATGCAAGAATGAATGACAAAATAAAAACAAACGCGTAGATCACCATAACATGACAAGACAAAAATAAATGAACATGACACACAAATCACACACCACCCCTAGGGTACGCCTCACTGTTGCCTTGCCTTTCGAAAGGTGATCGTCGAGTAGAGGATGTCTTAGTAAGTCCTCATGATCCGGGAACCTGGCATGAGGGTAGCTTCTAGGGTATCTTCCTATTGCTCCGGTGATCACCATGTCCCGAACCTCGAATTGACCCGAACACCTCCAACGGTGGCGCTACCTACCTCTCAATGGTGGGATGGCACTACTTTAAGGACATCTACACAGACGAATTCCTTAGGGTAGGTAGACGACTCTAGATACTTGCTCTAAATTTCAAAACAAATCAAAAATACTTTTCACACCGACACATTTTCAAAAAGCTTTCGAAAGCAATTTTTCAAACACTCTTGAGGACCGATACAAGAGTCGAACTGGAATTTTCAAAGAAACTTTTTTTAAACCCACAGTTGAAAAGCAAACAAACCATTTTTGAAAATACAAATGAGCAAGTATCTAAGAGCCCATGGATAACCATGGATAGAAAGGGTGCTAACACCTTCCCTTTCTATAACCTACCTCCCGAACCGAGAGCAATCTCTACAAGGAATTTTTCTGTGCTTTTGTCCTTTCCATTTGGAGAAAATAAAAGACGGTGGCGACTCTTGCTTCTGCAACATTTCGCGAACCAGCGTTAAACAGTCAGTTCCAGATCCACCGATCACACAGAGCATCTTTTACATTAACTGTTTTTATAATTCGAAGCCATTTACTTGCCTTTTATGCAATTTTACATGTCTTTACAATTAACATTTATTCATGCAAGTTAGTTTCACGCACATATATTTTGATTACACCTTTAGATCTTTAAGAGAAAAAATCGAAATAAGTCAAACACCTACACAACACTCAAATACCAACCATGAATATCTGTTCGATCATGAGAGTTACCCTAATGACCAATGAGTCCTAGGATCAATCTAGTCGATCCTGCGAGTTACCAGAGAAATTGAATAACAGTCAGTAAGTTTATTCGATAGTTTGGAAGACTAGCGGTTGTTTACCAGAAATCACTGGAAACAAATTGGCACACCCGGTGGGACCAATAATTGGACATTAGAAATAAAGATTGTTGGGACATAACCATTATAAAAACGTTGGAACCTAAGAAGTTTGCTGTTTTATGAACCTAAGAAGTGGTAAAATAACCAACAACAACGAAACCTTATCCAGAAGAAATCGTTTGAACAAGATGTCTAATTCTGACAATCAACAAGGGGAACAAAATGCCCCACATACAACAGGCACTAATGTGTCCACTTCGATGGGAACATCTAATATGATCCCTTCGAATGCACAGTCTGTTGCATCCTCAAACAGTAATATAGCCACCAATGGAGTAAGTGGCATATCAACTAACAGTTCGATCTTAGGAAATACTGGAACCGTTGGTTATCCTGGGGGATTCGTTCCACCATCAGGGACACAATCCCATTTCGCCACTCCACTAACTAGACCACCCGGTTTCGATGGTAATAGAACCAAAAATTCCTCTTATGGAATGCCAACTTCCTTTATGACAGGTTTACACAATTCCACATCGAATTCATCACCACAATTAGGGTCTGGGTCTGGGGCGAATCAGTTTATGACAAATAACCAAGGGTCAGTGGGTTATAGCACAATGCCTATTTTGACCATAGAAAACCAGTTGGCTTTTAGGCAATTGATGGATGACAGTAACCATAATATGATAGGGATGTTAGCACAAACTATGCAAGAAATATTTACCCCAATAGTACAAAATGTGACTGTGACAAACAGGGAAAACGCTGACAACATGAGTCGAATAGCAGATTTCTTTGCTCCCCCAGAAAGGCGTAGGCAGAATCAGGCGGGATTTCGAGCAAACATGCCTGTTATGGAACAAGTTGCTAACGACCCAATTTATAGACCACCTAGAGAAGAAGTTAACTTGGGGGCAAGGGCACCAAGGCTAGAAGCCCCAATAATCCCAGGCCCACAAAGAGAAATTATGGAACCAGGGGCAAGGGTCGAAAGGCTAGAAGCCCCAGAGTTTCGAGAAGAACAACCTAGGGGGGTTGTCATGGTTGGTCGAAATCAAGATGCTGATGCTGTCGTTCATAGAATTCGAAACGATAACATCTTGGCAGAAAACAATCTAACCACCATGATAGAGAGAGTCATGGCCCAGAATGGCCTCAACACAGGAATGAGAAGGCCAAATTATGCTTCTCCTATATTAGATTGCATAATGCATACTGATTTACCAAGGGGATATAAAGTCCCTAAATTTACAAAGTTCGCTGGGGATACCAATGAGTCAACAGTCGAACACATAGCCAGATATCTAACCGAAGCGGGAGATATAGCCAATAATGAAGATCTCAGGATCAAATATTTCCCAAGTTCCTTGACTAAAAACGCCTTCACATGGTTTACCACTTTGCCTCCTGGGTCCATTGATACTTGGGCTCTTTTGGAGAGATTATTCCATGAACAATTTTACATGGGACAGTCGAAAATAAGCTTGAAGGAGTTAGCCAGTGTCAAGAGAAAGTTCACCGAACCCATAGATGATTATCTGAATAGATTTAGGCTTTTGAAATCCAGATGTTACACAGTAGTGCCTGAACATGAGTTAGTCGAAATGGCCGCTGGTGGTTTGGATTACTCTATTCGAAAGAAACTAGACACTCAATATTTGAGGGACATGGCTCAGTTAGCCGATAGGGTTCGACAGGTCGAAAGGCTAAAGGCCGAAAAGGCCAGAGTCTTTAAGAATAGCAAGAAAGAAAGGATCTCCTATGTTGGAACTAAGGAAGCAGAAGAATACCCTGAATTCGAATTCGAAGAGGTCGAAATCGACCTCGCTGAATTAAAACAGGCTCCACCTTACTCCTGCAAATTATTGGTTCCCACAAAAGGGAAAGAGATTGTTGAAAATGAGAAAAGTGACAAATTCCCAAAGAAGGTTTATACCTTCAATGTCACTAAATGTGACGAGATTTTTGATTTACTTGTCAAAGATGGCCAACTCATTGTGCCATCAAATGTCAAAATACCTCCTTTAGATCAGAGAAAGAAGAGAGGATTTTGCAAATATCATAGTTTCCTAGGCCACAAAACCTCACAGTGTTTTCTTTTCAGGGACAAAATTCAAAATGCAATCAAAGACGGCAGACTAAAGTTTGCTGATAAGGCAAAGATGAAAGTGGACGAAGATCCCTTGGACGTCGCAGACACCAACTACTCCGAGCCTGCATGCATTGGAGAGATTAACATGGTGGAAGCTGACCAAAGCGATGCCCCAACAGGAGAGAAAGGAACTGAAACTGAAAGCTGGGTGATGGTCGAAGTCGATAAGGAGGTCACTGAAGACATCCAGAAGATACCAGAGACTTCGATAGAAGCAACACCTGTAGCTGTTGCAAAAGAAACCCAGGCTACTGAAGGCCAGGAAAATCAAAACCAAGAACTAACACAGGTCACTGAAGGCCTGAGGCGGGAATTGGAGAAAGTCCAAATCACGAAGCCAACTTCCCCTCAGAAGGAAATATGGGACACTCTAGGGGAACCCAGTGGAAAATTTGACTACTTGGTCAAATATTCTGCCCCGGAGAGTTCGAAGGCTCACATTGAGGATATAAAGCCCACAGGATGGGGAGATGATGAAGCTAAGGGAGGAGATGTTGAGATAAATATGGTGGATATGGAGAGGCCTCGCTCTGAGATGGAGGAGGTAGAAAAATACTTAGAAAAAGAGAAGTATAAAATGGAGGATAATCACGCTGGAGATGCTAGTCTCAAGGATTACCTCATGACATGCCACAAGGGAGATACATGCATGATATTATGCCCTAGGTGCAGCATCCTTTGCAATCAGAGAATCGCTGCGAATTTCGAGAGGGTACAGAGGACTCGAACTGGCAACAATTGGCGCCAGGATAACCAGCTGTTCAGGTGTTATCCTAAGGCTGGAGAAAGTTTGCTGGAATTTGTGTTTCGCTGCTACAAAGGGGCAACCAAGTGCTTGATTTGCCCAAGGTGTTCTGCTGTGTATGACCAGAGCAGGGCCAGAGCCTTCGAAACGATTCCCTTCGCCCCTTGTTGGAACCATCAAGAAACTGTCCAGATGGGCCCACATTTCGACAGCAGACACAAACAACGAAGGCCTGATAGCCCTCACCCAAGGCTGCTCGAAGAGTGACTTTCAAACTCCCTGCTGAAGTGCCAACCGACAAATGGTTACAAGTCAGAAATGACAAAGGCAAAGACAGATGGAGAAACACCGAACGAAATGCACGCCATGCTATGACGTACAGAAGGCAATTCAACATAGCAAAAAGGGAAGAGGTAAGATTAGAGAACTACAAAGGAAGGAACCCCATGTCAAGATCCCAGTGGCGCAGGCAACAAAGGATTCGAAAGGCTGAGAGGGAAGCTTTGGCAAACAAAGGGGTCACTTCAACAAAGAACCAAGGTGAATCTAGCACCAACAAACCAAAAAATCAAACTGAAGACAAACCTCCAGTTAATAGGAGGCTTTTCTCTAAAGTACAACGGGATGAACCAAAGGAATACACTCCAGGCCCAGAAGAGGACGAAGATATGATAACAGATAACTTCGAATCGGAAGGGGAGTCTTCATTCAACCTAAACTGTAACGTGGTATCTGTGCTTCCCTGTGAATTTGGGCAGGAAACCGAAATTGATGAATATGAGGAAGAAGATACCACAGATTTGATGAAGCATAGGCCTGTGTGCTACTATGTGATGGACAATGGGGCTGTCGAGGAGAAAAACGCGTTCTTCGAACGTCCAGAACCTGCTATGAAGAACCATCTTAAGCCACTATTCATTCGGGCAAAAGTTGGTGCCCATGGTGTGAACAAGGTTCTAGTGGATGGGGGTGCTGCAGTCAATTTGATACCCCACTTCATGCTGAAAAGACTAGAGATCCACGAAGGAGACATCAAGCCCCATAATATGGTTCTATCCAATTATGAGGGAAAAGTGGGCAAAACACTGGGAGTGGTCCAGTTGGAATTGACAATAGGCTCAAGCTGTAGGCCCACCATGTTTATGGTGATCGAAGCCAAGGCCAACTATAACTTATTGCTGGGAAGGGAGTGGATCCATGGCGTAGGGGCAGTTCCTTCGTCAATGCATCAGCGACTAGTTCTGTGGAGAGATGATGGAATCGTGGAAAACATCGAAGTAGACCAGAGTTACTTTATGTCAACAGTCAATTTAGTTGACAAGAGGGATTATGATAAAAATCTGGCAAAGATTGCTCCGTGTGTTCCAAATGACGAGATTAACGAAACCAGAAACGCCCACTACTACATGACCCTTCGCCATGATGGCCTTTACTGGGATAGAACAATAATCAGTGAGGAAGAGAGAGTCGAAAGTACTATACAAAAACGGTCAGCAGGCTGGGACTTCGATAACCTTATCCATGACTGAGTCTACCTTTTTCGAAAGGATTTCGGCCTATATGGCTGAGAACGAATCAAAAGCGGCCTTAGAGGCTGAAATAAACAAATTAACTGTAAAGATGAACGAAGTAAGTGGGGATGGCTCGAAATGCTCACCCTTCAAAGAATTTGAGATGGATCAAAGGTTGGATGCCATCTACGATAAAGAACCCTTAGGCTTCGAAAGGGACCCCATAAACTCAGGTGCCAAAATGTTGGCACAAGATCCACTCGAAGAAGTCAACTTAGGGGATGAAAAAACGAAAAGAATAACCTACATAAGTGCAAAACTTAGCCCAGGCCTCAAGAAGGAAGTAATCGAAGTCCTCAAGAAAAACAAAGATTGCTTCGCATGGGATTTTGACGAAATGCCTGGTTTAAAGAGGGAGTTGGTCGAACACAGACTGCCAATCAAAGATGGCAAGAAGCCCATCAAACAAACTCCCAGAAGATTCGCACCAGCGGTTCTCACAAAGATTAAAGCTGAGATCGAAAGGTTTCTGCGTTGCAAATTCATCAGAACAACAAGGTACGTCGAATGGTTAGCAAATATAGTACCTGTTATTAAGAAAAATGGTTCTTTAAGAATTTGCATAGATTTTAGGGATTTAAACACTGCAACCCCTAAAGATGAATATTCCATGCCTGTGGCAGAAATGCTAGTAGACTCTGCTGCAGGGTTCGAATACTTGAGTATGTTAGATGGATACTCTGGGTATAATCAGATTTTCATTGCTGAAGAAGATGTTGCAAAGACAGCATTTCGTTGCCCAGGAGCCTTAGGCACCTACGAATGGGTGGTGATGCCTTTTGGTTTAAAGAACGCTGGGGCAACTTATCAAAGGGCAATGAATTCAATTTTTCATGATTTCATTGAAACTTTCATGCAGGTGTATATTGATGATATAGTCATCAAATCTATATCTGCAGAAAGACATTTGCATCATTTGAGCCAATCATTCGAGCGAATGAGAAAACATGGCTTAAAGATGAATCCCCTTAAATGTGCATTTTTTGTGCAGGCTGGAGATTTTATTGGTTTTGTGGTTCACAAGAAAGGGATTGAAATCAACCAGAACAAAACCAAAGCCATAATGGAGACGAAAGCACCTACGTTAAAAAGGGAGTTGCAATCTCTGCTAGGGAAAATTAACTTCCTCAGAAGATTCATTTTGAACCTGAGTGGAAGAACCCAAGCTTTCTCTCCGTTACTTCGTTTGAAGCAAGTCCAAGCCTTCGAATGGAACGAAGCCCACCAGGAGGCATTTGACAGGATAAAAAGATACCTCTCTCAGCCTCCTATTTTGTCTCCACCTTCATGGGGGAAGCCCATGAGATTGTACATATCTGCCTCTGAAGTTAGTATAGGTAGTATGTTAGCACAAGAAGATAGCAATGGTATCGAAAGAGCCATATACTATTTAAGTAGAGTATTAAATGATGCAGAGACCAGATATAGCAATTTAGAAAAGCTATGTCTCTGTTTGTATTTCTCTTGTATGAAACTCAAGTATTATATAAAGCCTGTTGATGTTTATGTTTCATCTCATTTCGATGTCATTAAACATATGCTTTCAAAACCAATAATGCATAGCAGAGTTGGTAAATGGGCTTTAGCCTTAACAGAATATTCTTTGACTTTCATGCCTTTAAAAGCTGTGAAAGGTCAAGTGATTTCTGACTTCATTGTGGACCATTCTTTGGTTGAGCAGACTGTCATGAGTTACGTCGAAATACAACCATGGAAATTGTACTTTGATGGTTCAACCCACAAGAATGGAAGTGGCGTTGGAGTCCTTCTAATTTCTCCTGAAGGAATTCCAACAAAATTCAAGTATAAATTAGATGGTCCTCGTTGACCGAACAACGAAGCTGAGTATGAAGCGCTCATTGTTAGACTTGAAGCTTTGTTGGAATTGGGGGCAACTAGAGTCGAAATTAAAGGAGACTCAGAATTAGTGGTCAAACAAATTACAAAGGAATATAAGTGCATAAAGGAAAACTTGATGATATACTTCGTCATAGTCAACAGGCTACTAAGGAAATTTGAATACATGGATATTCAACACATACCAAGAATAGAGAACCAAGAAGCAAATGACTTAGCACAGTTGGCTTCGGGTTATAAAGTTTCTACCAGGAACTTTAAGGATTTAGTTGAATTAAGGGGTAGAGTTATGGCTACTAGATTCACACCATCGGATCTGGAAAGTATGAAATTGGGATATGCTGAGAAACAGGGATTCGAAATATTAGCCATAAATACTTTGTCAGATGCAGATTGGCAAAGTCCACTGATGAGTTATTTAGCAAACCCAACTCTGAATGTGGATATAAAGACAAAATACAGAGCATTGTCATATCTCCTCATGGGGAACGAATTGTTTAAAAAGACCCAAGAGGGCGTATTATTGAAATGCCTAGGAGAAAGTGAGGCATACTTAGCATTGTCAGAAGTCCACAATGGGGCATGTGGGGCACATCAAGCAGGCCATAAAATGAAATGGTTGTTATTTCGATACGGCTTGTATTGGCCTAGCATGCTCAAAGATTGCATAGACTTTGCTAAAGGATGTGAGGAATGTCAGAAACATGCAGGGATTCAACATGCCCCTGCAAGTGAGTTGCATTCGATCATCAAACCATGGCCATTTAGAGGATAGGCATTGGATTTGATAGGAGAAATAAATCCTACTTCGTCCAAAGGACAGAAACATATCTTGGTAGGAATAGATTATTTTACCAAGTGGATCGAAGCTATACCATTAATAGTTGCTGATCAAGAGGCTATTATTGAGTTTATACAGAAGCACATTATCTATAGGTTCGGATTGCCAGAGAGCATAACCACAGACCAAGGCTCTGTGTTTACTGGTAGAAAGATGCAAGAATTTGCCCAAGAAATGGGGTTTAGATTGCTAACGTCAACGCCATATTATGCTCAAGCAAACGGTCAAGTCGAAGCAGCCAATAAAGTGATAATAGGATTAATCAAGAAGCATATTGGTAAAAAGCCAAGAAACTGGCACAAAACTTTGGACCAAATATTATGGGCTTGTAGAACATCTCCTAAGGAAGCTACTAACACTACGCCTTTCCAACTCACATTTGGTCATGATGCAGTGCTGCCAGTAGAAATTCATCTACAGTCAGTTTGAATTCAGAGACAAAACGAAATCCCAGCTGCATTATATTGGGAAATGATGATGAATGAATTAGTTGAGTTGGACGAAATTAGATTACATGCATTGGAAATTTTGATGAGACAAAAAGAAAGAGTGGCCAGAACATACAACAAAAGGGTGAAGAAAAAAGTATTCATTATTAATGACTTAGTTTGGAAAGTCATATTGCCCATAGACAAGAAAAATAAAGCATTAGGTAAATGGTCACCTCATTGGGAAGGACCTTTTCGAATATTAAAAGTATTCTCAAACAATGCATATGAAATCGAAGAACTGGTGGATGATAAGCATATCCTAAAGGTTAATGGGAAATATTTAAAGAAATATAAGCCACGCCTGCAGGAGATTCGAATAGTAACAACGTAACCAAGATATTATAAAAAGGCCAAAATGGCAAGATGAGATGCCAAAATGGCGTTGTTCGAATATTACATATAAGAAACCAAATTGTAGTCAAATAAAAACTGAAATTTAGAAATAAGAATTATTTTTCAATCTGTTTAAAGTGCTTCGAAAAGATTCAAGTCTCTGCTGAGTGAAACGCCTGGCTCCTTCCAAGGTTGCCACTTCTCCTTTAAGTTGTTCTGCAGTTTCCATTTCTGCAAGCCCCTGGTTGAGAAGCTCTTCGAATTGGTTACCAGCAGTATTGGTTTCGAAGGCTATTTGTTGTTCTTTAGCCTCCTTAACCTTCTGTTGAAGTTCCAGAATCTGCCTTTCCCAAAGAAGTATGGACTCAGCTCGAGCCTCATAATCAGTTTTCGCCTGCTTTAGATGCATAGCTTGATCCTCAGCTTCTTGAGAGAGTTTCAAAGCTTGTTCATAAGCAGCATCCATTGCAATGCGTTTTTCTTGAACCTTCTTGGCAGAAAATTCATCTTGGAGAAGGTAACCAGTTACGTTGTCCAGCAAAGACTGAAGATCGAACAAGAGAGTACTAACTGGCAAGGAGCAAGTAGCAAGATTGACCTTTGTAAGCAACTCCTTCATAGTATAGCAAGCAATGCTATCTTGTTTGAGCACTTCGAATATATCCACATTGAGAATTGTTTTCCTGATCTTATTAAGAAGTACAATTCTTTCATCTGTGGGAAGAGGATAGCTGGTCGAACTTGTGCCAGCCCTAGCAAGTGGGATGTCCCTTTGAGCCAACTTTGCCTTCATGTATCCAATAGGGTCATTTCGTCTCAGGAGTGTAAGCTCCTCGTCAGTCATTCGAGACAAAGAGGATTGAGGGAGTTCCACACGTAGGGGAGTCACGTCCATTTCAACCTCCATGGGTTTGTTGGTTGCATCACCATCCCCTTCATTCATTTCGTGCTCATGATCTTCTTCATCATCATCCAAGTCCACCACTTCGATGTCTTCTTTTTCACTATTATTTGCATTGGACTCCGTCCCAGCAGTCGAACCATCATTGGCATCCTCCTCCTCAGATTGTTCTTCTGTAGATTCTTCGTCTCTTTGGCCAGAATCAACTTTCTCTCCTTCAGTTTGAGTGTCCTTTGGATCCTCTTGAAGTGTTTCAAGAGAGGACTTTTGAAGATAAGCTCTTTGCAAATCTTCTGCAGATGTTTGAAGTGGTGTTTCGTTTGTCTCTTTCGGAGGAATAGAGGTACCTTGATCATCCTGCTGTTCAGAAGTTCCAACCAGAACCGCCATATTGGAGGAACCTTTATTCTGTACAAGGTTGCTGGAATCTCCTTGAGGAGAGGAATTGAGTGGAGCAGCAGCTTTGGATGGTGAGTTCGAAATAGTGGAAATTGGATTCAAGATGTTCTGCAAGGAGCAAAAGAATGTTAAAAACATGCACCAAGGTAATAAGAAATTATTATTTTCAAAGAGATTTAAAAGTTCAATTTACCTGTGGACTCTCGGAGGAGAGGTTGCTAGCTATGCGTTCCAACATTACGTTGGAGGTCGAAGGTGGAATTTTGGATTTGGGTGAGGGTGCAGCATCCCTGGAATCAAGTCCAGAGACACTAGTTGGAACGGTACTCTTCGAAATATCCTTCTTCTGCTTCTTCTTTGAAGCAGTTGGTAAGTTTCCTCCAGCCTTGGGGTCTTCCCCAGTGGTGTTTGATTTTCGCTTCTTGGGAGTAGTAGGAGGTAGTTTGTTGGTCTGAAAAGATTTAAACAAAGAGTTAGATGCAAACCATAAAACATAAGTGAATTCGAAACATCAAGGCTAAGTGATTACCGTTGGAGTTGGAACACTGGTTGTTGTTGGTATTCTTGTTGTGGTTGTTGCTGCAATGGTTGTTGTTTCGGATGGAGTTACTTTGTCAGTAGTTTCGATGGAGGCTTGAGAGGCGCTCCCTTCTTTCGACTTCGAAGCGGCTATCTTTATCCTGATAGCTGAAAATCGAAACAATTAAAGCAAAGGTTAAAGATATGGAAAATGGAAAACGTTTGGGATTTTCCCAAGCATTCGCACCTGTGCCTTGATCAGATTTAATCGACATGGCAGAAAGGTCGTAACGAAGGTGTCCTGGGAAATCGTGGAGCCAGTGTCGAGCCCATGTCACAGTCTCAGATGGCTTTGGTTTCCTTTGAAGATGTTTGAACATCTCTTTGCAAGTGAAGCACCAAGGATATGGGGGAAACCAAGCCACAACCAGTTCTGAGGCAGGTAATCTAGGAAATTTAGGTGGAGGCATTTCGAATGCCAACCTATACCTATCCTCAGGTGACAACCCTGAAGGAAGTTTTAACTTAGAAACTTTTTGTTTGAATTTTTCCTTCAAGGTCTTAGCCGCTTGATGCACAGTGGATTCCAAGCGCGTGGGGTCATAAGTAGTTTCAAAATAATTTTGAAAAGCTTTAATCTCTTTGGCATGAGTAAACATACCTTTCTTGGCTGGTACATGCACATCGAAGGCATCAATTAGTTTCTGTTGAATTGTAAGTGTATCGAACATATAAGTTTGATAAAACTTGGTCCACCATTCCAGAAACCCCTTAGCTGTGAGATGGGTAGGTTCGAAGGTTATTAGCTCAAACTGGGCAAAGCCTTGGTATTGTTCTTGCTGTAATTTGGCTTCCCGTGCCTTGAAAGTTCGCCCAGAGGTAATGGCACTCTCAGTTTGAAATAAGGGTTCAGGAATTAGTTGGCATAAGCCAAATTGTCTCGAAACAAAATTTGGCTGGTAAGCGAAAAGGAAAATCTGATTCTTGGCAGGAGTTATTCTTGAAGAAATGAGTCTAGGTAGCAAAAAGGCTCTCCATACATCCTGAATCTCCTTGCTCTTGACAGCTTCTGAGAGAGCCATGGTGAACCAGGAAGGTCCATGAGCCCTCGAAGCAAAAGGCGCCATGGTCTCTTCGAACTTATGCCTTTTGGAGAATATCATGATGTACTTCGAGAATAGGACTTTGAAGTCATCTTTATCGTCATTTGGAGTTAATCTTCGCAGCCTAGTGCCTTCGACTATTCTGTCAGTTATCTCAGGGTCTTGTTCATCATTGGTGTTGGCAGTTGACAAGGAGGGTTCGAACATGGCATTTAGCCATAGCTGAAGTAACCAAAAAGGGCCAGCCAACAGGATATTCTTGGAGGTATGAGATTTTAGGCTCGAAACAGCTGACCTTAGGCTTTCATAAAGGTCAACTAAGAGCAGTTCACTTAAGCACACTCTTCGATTTTCATGCAAATCCCTAGCTAGAGGAATAAACCTACTGGCTACCTGTAGGGATCTACTGCAGAAGACGTATCTTGACAGCCATAGGGTAAGGAAAGCAATGTGTTCTACATCAGACACACTGTCTCCCTCAGCATGGTAGTGACTGATAAACTTGGAAAAACTTACTAGTTTGACTTCGAAGTCGATTATACTTGAATGTTCTTCGTTGTTAGGGATATATGTTTCTCCTACTGGTGATAGCCCAGTGATGGCCGCTATGTCGAAGAAGGTAGGGGTAATCATTCCACCAGGGAGATGGAAAGTATTATAGGTACTGTCCCAGAAATAGAGGGACGCGAATAACAAAGGGTGGCTGTAAGTGAAACCAGGCTTCGACAGCTTAATCAAGTTGTAGATACCTAATTCTTCCCATTGCTGGGATTTCTTAGCTTCTACCTTATTGAACCAGTTTTGATAAGCAGTGTCGGAGGTGGGGCAATATCGAAACGGTTTAAAATTACTTTTTACATAGTCTAATACAAAAGGGTCCTTAGGAGGAACAATTGGATTTTCCATGGTGTTTGAGCCAGAAGATTCTATTGCCTTAGGGGCGTCCATTTTGTTAAACAAGGGTTTGAAACTATAGCAAACTGGGAAAATTGTCCTGGTATCTTTTAAAATTTCAAAAATCGTAAGAGGGCCCATTAAGGCTAACCTCTTACCAGCAGCGGTGGTAGGAATGAGTACCTGTGATGCATAAAGCATTTCTTTTTCCTTTGAGATCATCTGGGGAGCAAGAACGGATTGACCTTGGTGAGTGATAACCTTACTTTCCATTGTAGTTCCTGCGGTCTTTCCTTTCTTCTTGGAAACCTTTTTGAGTTGGGATGAAGTAGAAGAAGACATTTTTGAAGAATGTTGAAAGCTTAGGGTTTTTTTGGCGAGAGAAGAAGGATAAAAGATTCAGAATGTGGAATGAAAAGAAAAAGACTAAGTTGATGATGTTTTATAATGTGGAAGTTTAAGCATCCACTGAATAAGGTTGTGATACGTGGAAATCATGGGTTGGTTTGATGAAGAGGTGGGGTAAAGTTAACATGGGTAATAGGCGTGATTAAAGATAATCATTGTTTTATAACTGCACCATACTGTGAAGTGGCTCCAGGTGGTTAAGGAATCCAAAAAGTGTTATGATTGACGTGACTGGAGTCAAATGCATTAAATGTTATGATGATTCGAAGGTCGCATCAAAATCTTGTGTAGATGTTTAAAATAAGTATTTCTCAGAGAGATCGAAATACATATTTTAAAGGGGCATTTTGTTGGCTGAAGATTTTGATAATATTATTAGAAGCCAATTGAATTGAACGTTTCGATCGAAATGAAGCAAAGCGTCATGTTTCGAAGTAGCAGAAGCAGTGTTTCGAATAAGCATATCAAAGCTTGGAGCTTCGAGTGGCAATTATGGGAACATATCTAAAGAAGTCTCGAAATAACAACAAGGTTGTGTCTAAGAAGTGCGTTCGAAGCGGAGAAGTACCAAAACATTTGAAATTCAAATGCAAGCGGGACATTCGAAGTTTGAAATTCATGTGCTGGAGCATTTGGAGACACGTGGAAACAAGAGAGAGGCATTGTTCTGCATGTTCTGAACGTGGCATAATCTTATAGCAAGACCGTTATGGTCGAATTAGTATAAATAGAAGTCTTAGTATTAGGATTTCGTGTGTCATGTCTATTGTACTAAATACTCAGTAAACATTCAAATTACCACATGGCTAGGGAAACAAATGCAAGAGCAATGTACGTATGATAGCACCACATGTTTATGATTTAATGAAAACCTTTTACCATTTCCAGTATTTTCCTTTATCTTTCTGCCAAATACCATTTACAAGTTTTCTCATTTAAAGTCTTCTTATTCGAAATCTTTTCATTGAAGCCTTACATTTTAATGCTTTCTTTACATTCCAAACACTTTACATTTCAGAAAACTGTCATACTTTTCATGCCTTTATCTTCAAGTTTTATCTTTCGAACGCCTATTTTTACTTAAAGTCATTTTACAGATTTCTTGCATTAAACGCTTTCTTCATATTTCGAATCTTTTACATTCCAGAGCATCTTTTACATTAACTGTTTTTATAATTCGAAGCCATTTACTTGCCTTTTATGCAATTTTACATGTCTTTACAATTAACATTTATTCATGCAAGTTAGTTTCGCGCACATATATTTTGATTACACCTTTAGATCTTTAAGAGAGAAAATCGAAATAAGTCAAACACGTACACAACACTCAAATACCAACCATGAATATCTGTTCGATCATGAGAGTTACCCTAATGACCATTGAGTCCTAGGATCAATCTAGTCGATCCTGCGAGTTACCAGAGAAATTGAATAACAGTCAGTAAGTTTATTCAATAGTTTGGAAGACTAGCGGTTGTTTACCAGAAATCACTGGAAACAACACCCCATCCCCAAGTGATTGTAATAGCGTTGGATATTTACTTTCTGCAATTTATCACTTTCATATAAATGCTAGTAATTAGGATTTGTATGGCAAGATGAAAACAACAAGTAGACAACCCCTAATCAAATACTAAATACATGCAAATAAAACACACTATTCACATATGCATCCCTAGGGTTAACTCCACTTGTTGCCTAAAAATGGTCATGACATGCATGTGAGATTTCTTAGCAAAACAATAAAAAAAAATACAAGATCATAGTACCTCGATGACGCTTCGAATGTTGCCTTACAAATGATCTTAGTTCCTCAAAAAAGAAATGCTAAGATATCTCACAATATTGCTATCATGACCATACGATGATCCACGCTTGTCCCTTTAAATCCAAAGATAAGGCTTCTTACCAATCAATAGTAAGATAACAACATCTAAAGGAGGAGGAAAATAACATTAAATACCTTTTGAGTAGGTAGGTTGCTCCAGGTTGCTCGCTTTCTCACAACAAAAACATTTCATACACCAACACTTTCATTTTTGAAACGTTTTCAAAAGACAACACTTTGTATGCGTTCTTATAGAGACGAGAACCATTACAAAGACACCTTTTCAAAATCATTTTCAAAAAACAAATTTCACAAACATCTCTTTGAACTATTTTCAAAACCAACACTTTGTACACGTTCTTATAGAGACGAGAACCGTTACAAAGACACATTTTCAAAATACTTTCAAAAACCACATGTTCACCGTTATTTTTGGTAAACAACCGCTGATCTCCAAAAAAGAAAGTTCTTTTTGGTTTACTTACGGGATCGATCAGATTAATCCCAAAACATATGCTAATTTTTATGTAAGACAGATAAGCAGGAAGAACGCACGTTCGACCCAGAGAAAATATGTTTGAGATTTTGGAAGAATAGACAGGAAAGTAGAAATGCAAGTAAAAGAATTAAAAAAGATAACTTTGCAAGATAATAGTAAAGTAATGTAAAAGACTTTCATTAATAAAAAGAGGTATTTCCAACGTACATTTCTCAGTTTTATCCTTTCTCACGTAGCGGTTACTTGGATAATGTTTGAGTGACTTAGTACAATAGGTTGAACACCCTTAAAAACTACACAAGTTCCCTAATTTATACTAAAAATAAGTAACCGTCGAGGGATCATTCTGCGCTAAGATGAAGACAAGTGTCTTCTGCATGTCCCTCGACCTATGGCTTTCAGCCACTTGCTTCTTCTTAGCCGCTGGCGAAACTGCCTTTCCCTCTAACAATTCAAATTCAAATATCCCTCGTATCACGTGTCAAAATGAAGATATTTTTCTCTTCGTCAAAGGACATAAGTCCTCTTCAGTCGAACAGGCCTGAAGGTGAGCCCTGGTCGAAGGCTCCAAAATAACTTAGATTTTTCTCCTAAGTTATTTCATACGTCAAATATTCTTCTTAACTTGGTTCATTCCAGTTATTTTGGTCTAAAAGACCAAATATAGTAAGTGTCGAATTTGGGAGCCAACAAATTGCCCCCCAAGAATGTCTGTTTCGACGCTCAAAGAAATAACCATTCTTTGATCTTTTCATTCGTCACCTGTCTTTCTAGTTGACCACAAGGTTTTGACGTGTTCTTTTCGTCTTCCAACAGCTACTGCTCTTGAGAAAACCATCATTACTTTTTCCCCAAGATGTCTTTTCTAACTGTCGTTACCACGCTTACCATGATGACCATATTCCTATAACCTAGGAAAGCATGTCAAATGTTTCCCAACGTCTGCACGATAACCGCTTCACACTTCTCCACGTGCCCCACTATCTGCAAAACATTAAATGGCTTTGACGAGACAAATCCCTCTCTGAAGGCTATAAATACTTCTGAGCCATTCTATTTGGAACTTTTACCATTTCCAGCATTTCCAAATCTCTTGATTTCAAACACTTTGTACTGTCAGCTTTGTTTTCTCCCAAACCTTCAACAATGGCTTTCCTCTCCAATGCACCAAACAATCCTCAACCTAAAAATGCTGATGATGTCCAAAACCCACCAGAGGTCTTTTCCACTAACCCTTCTCCTTCTTCGATTGACCGATATGTTGCTAAACCCATGACGAGGGAGTGGCGAGAAGCATATGATTCTCAGCTCCTCATTCCCATTAGATACAGTGGAGACATGTATGCCATGTCTGGTACTTTGTCTTCATGCGTCGAAAATCCCTTGAAGAATCGTGCCTTCTTCCCTACTCACCCAAGGCTCAGGCCCATAGGTTGCATGAAGAAGCCTAGGGATGACCCTGAAGATGCTACTCCGGCCAACCAGCAGCACGCTCAGACTACATGGGATATCAACCTCCAATTCATGAAAAAAGGGAACCGAATCTTTCGATCAAGCCCTAACCTCTCCTCTTAGTATTCAGACTGGTTGAATAAAATGGAGAAGGCACAAGCTTCCGTTTGGAAGGAGATGGGTATTTATGACTTGGTGATGCTGTCGAAGACAGGATTGCCTTACTGTCCCCTCGTGCTGGTATCTTCACTTATTTCTGGGATAGTGCATATTTCACCTTTCATCTGCCCTGTCGGATGATGACCCCCACTCTATTCGACATAGCTGCAATCACCGGTCTTCGACCGACTGGTGACTATTTTGACCCTGAAGACTTATCTGAGGATGCTATTGGGTTTGCTACTACAAAACCCACCTACACCATCTTTATCAACCATTTCCACAATAAAGCTTCTAGCAATGTGTCGGAGGTGGAGCATATAGCCTTCTTGGCTATGTGGTTGTCTCGTTTCGTTTTTTGCACTAAGCCACTTCAGGTGACTAAGAAGATGCTCACACTTGCGACGCAGCTTCACCATAAATATCCCCTTTGCCTGGCCGAATTGATTTTGGCCAATCTATATGAGTCCATCAGTAATGGTGTGACTTAACTCAAGGTTATAGGGGACAGGGGGAGTCTGCTGCTATTTGGCCGTTTTTGGCTTCTCCAGCTTTGGCTCAATGCCACCTTTGAATCTTTTCTTCCTCAGAAGAATAAGATTAACGAAGAGGCCCCAGAAATCCTGAACAGGAGGGTCGAAGGCACCCGACTTGCACTGCTGACTCCTACAGATGAAGGCCAACATTTTCAGAAGGCTTTCACAAGCTTCGTAATGATGTTTGCGGAGAGAAAACGCTTTGTTTCGACCATGGCTCCCTTTGCCAGTCGAAAAGTTGGTCCAGAATGGTTCACAAGACCATTTCCTTCGAATGAGGAGGAAGACGTGACTGATGAATACGTGAGCATGTGGGAATTGTTCCTCTGACCCAGGATCATGCCATTAAGATTCAAGATCTCAAAAAATCAATTGAGCTTGATCTCTTATCAACCAAACCTTGTCTCTCGACAATTTGTTATTGTTCAGTCACTTCCCTCACCTATTTATCCTCGAGAGAAGATGCTATTGTTCTATAATGTAGACTACTCAGAAGATGCTGCTACCAAGCATATTGGTAGGTGTTGTACCCCAAAATTTTCCCTCCCATTTCCTCAACATTTTCTCATCACAAGACCCTTGGAGCTCAAGAACAAGTTAGGGTTTGCTCTGCTCAAGACTCCTCCTTGCACTGTTGACCCAAATTAGGGTTTGTGTTTGCACAAAGATGTTTTGAACTAAAATGCCTAAGATGACTTTCATGCTTCATATTGGACTCACAAGTTTATCCTTACCAAGTTTCAAGCTTTGATTCCAATCTTTGCCCAGTCAATTGGACAGTTGACCTAGAAATCAGCTGTATTAGGGAAATAGTCAACTATGGTCAATTGACAGTCAAACCTCATGATTTTTGACCCACATCAACATTATGAACTCATATGGACCATTTGATCAAGTTTGGATCACAATTCCACAAGAAATTTGATCAGATCACCAAAAGGGCAAAATGGTCATTTTTAGGGTTTTGACTGCACAAAGGCAACTTTTTACTGTTTGACCTAACCAAGGGCAAACCAAGCTCACATATGGACTCAAGGAATCAATGGCATTGTCTTGACATATTCAACAAGTTCAAAAGATCCCAAATGCACAAGATTGACAGATGAATTTTCCAGTCAACTGAGCCAAATTTGACTGTATATTGAAAAGTCAAACTTTGACTTTTTGGTCAAAATCAAGTGGCAAGATTCATTTTTCATCAAGACATGTCAAATTATGAAACTTGTTCATCAAGAAATCAAAAATTACAAATTAGGGTTTTAAAATGAAGAATTTTCATAACTTAGAAATTTTCTAAGTTATGAAAATTCCTAATTTTTTCCTAACTTTGTCCCATTTTTTCATCAATATGCATTTGGATTCAAACAAAACTCAAAACATTAAAGTTGTAGTCCATTGCAAAATCTACAACTTTGATTCACAAAGTTTCCTCAAAATAAGCTTGTAGCTCAAGTTATGATTTTTGGAACAAGGGTGCAAAACATTTTTAACTTAGAAAATTTTTGACCTATTCTAGGCAGGATTTTTGCCTAACTTCATGGCCACTTTTCACATGCTTCCACTTGGAATTTCAACTTGCATTACAAAGATGGATTGTAGTACACATTCCAAGCTTTCAAAAATGTCCAAGAACTTCTCAAACACCCTTGTGGTTAGGGAGAATCGAATTTGTCAATATGGGCAAAAGTCACTTTGTTCATAAGCCATGTACATGTTCATAACTTGTGCATTTTTGAAATCAGCATGTGCAAGCTACATTACAGGCCTCTAATCTCATTTACACTCAAAAATTAAATGCTAATCCATTGTGGGCTAGCATTATTCTATGCATTTGGTCATTGCATGAAGAATTAAGCCTTAATTAGAAAAAGCAAGTTATCCATTTTTGTAAAGTTACACTTTATGTCAAGTTTACAATCCAAGAGGTACAATGCAAATCTCTGAGGCACAAGTTATTAGACATATCCCACTGATCAAGACAAAGCTTTGCAGCATGTTTAGGGGGCCTGCATAAGCTTGTAACTCAACTTGGCATTTTTAACTTAAGATAGAAGAAACTTGGCATATTGAACAACAACACACATTCCTGTCAAGACAAGCTTAAGCAAACTTGTTGAACACATTCCAAACATCAAGCCTGACCTAAAACACGAGCCAACTACCTTCAACACCTCCACAAACACAGAAACACCACTTTGCTGCACAAAACAGGGCACCTGCTGCAGATTGAGGTCCACAACTCAATCCACTCGTGCGCCTTGGCCAAAACCAATTCATACACACTCCATACCACCTATACAAACTATCCCAAGCATTGGACACGAACTGTAACATCTCTAACATCATTTGCCATTTTCACTTTTCTCTCTTGCAGGTTGACTTCTGTAGCTTAATTCAGCAAGATTCAAAGCAAGCTAAGCATAGAGGAAGCATCCCCGGACCTCAAGCAAGCTGTACAAGTCCTCACATTGCACTGAAAGTACCTCCATTGTCATACACGAATCAAGCTGAACAGGTAAGTTTTTGAACTTCTATCTCTCTATCCAGGCATAGTTAGGTTTAAGTTTGTGAAGAAAACATGCTCTAATCATAGCCCTGAAGCCACCATATAGTTACTTTTCATTTATATTATGTGTGCTAAGAGTATTTTGAATCTGAACATCTGAAAAAAACTAGGTCAGGAATTGGGGGAGAAGAAATTCTCTCTCATTTCTGAGAGTTAGATCAAGTTCTTGGTATGTATGGATTCGTGGTTTGATGCTTGACATTTTTTATGTTATGAGTTTGTGCTAAAAATCAAAGAATCAGGAGTTGTTGTTGAAGCAAGGAAGCGCGCGAATTTTCAAACAAAACTGTCTGGAGGTTGAAGACAACCTCTTTGGGCTGGGTCTGTGTTGTTCTTTCTATTTGCACCACTCATTTTCCACTTGCACCCCCTTGGTCCATTGTGTTTATTTTTATCATTTTTTGACTTTTTCTTTTTTATTCTGACTTGTTATTTTTTGACAAAACATAAAAAAATATTAAAAACATTTTTTCAACCATTTTTGCATTTTATTTGAATTTTGTTTGTTTTATTTGAGTTTATACATATAAATAAATATAAATACCTCTTTTATTCAAAATACAAAAATAATCCAAAATACATTTTTTTTTCTGATTTTATTTTATTTTATCTTTTGAAAACATTTTATAAAAAAATATACTTTTTTTTTAAAATAATAAATATCTTATTTTTGTATATATTTAATATATAATATAAATATTTACATTTTTATTAAGATATTTAGGATAAAAATACAAAAATAATACATTTTTATTTTTATTAATGTTTAACTTAAAAAATCACTTTTTTACAATATACTTCCTTTTTATTTATTTTTTGTACATGATTAATAAACATTGTATATAATATATAACAAATACCTTTTATTTACAAAATTAGGGTTTTGCCCTAAACATAAAAATACCCAAAAATTATTCATTTTTATTTTTGTTTATTTGTCATATAAAAATACCTTTTTTTACATACATATAAAAATCATTTTTTGCATCTTGCATATTTATTGTATTTTATTTAATTATTGTGCAATTAAATAATTTGTATATTCAATTTGGATGTAATAGTTAGATTTAATTTTCTTGCTAAATATCCCCCATTTGAACATTTGTACCCCCCATCCCATAATTTGTGTTGTAATAATTTAGGACCTTTAAATTCCGCATTTTAAAAGCTTTCTAAATATGCCATTATAGACTTAGGGTTTGTATGCAAAAATCAACCAAACAAATAGTTTGACCTAATTCAAGATAAACAAGCATGAAAATGGACAACACTAATCACACTTGCACTCCTAGGGTACTCCACTTGCTGCCTTCAATAATGGGCCATATTGCATGTTAGGTGTCTTTGGCAAAAACAAAACAATTCAAATGATCATAGTCCCTCGATGACGCTTTCAAAAGTTGCCTAAAAATGATCAAGTCCCTTAAAGGAAAAATTGCCCAAAGATACTTGGCACCATTGCAATCATGTTCTAAACGATGACCCGCGCCCGTCCCGGTCACATCCTAACACAAGATTGTCCACCAAATACAATGGTGGAACAAAATTGTTAAAAGGGTTAAAACATAGAGAAAACCTTTGAGAAGTTTAGGGTAGATAGCTCTTGGTTACTTGAATCAACTTGCAAAACAAAAACACTTGCCTATTTTTCAAAACCACACATCACAACACACTTTCAAAACAACTTTCAAAAACATTGAAAACTTTTTCAAAAGACATACACCTTTGTATACATCCCAACATGGATCATTACAAAGGTTGCCACCACATTGGCCTCTTTTCAAAACATTTTCAAACCCACACACAAAGCACCATTTCAAACAATTGAAAGCACCATTTCAAACAATTGAAAATCAAGGCAAGTTGATCTAAGCAAGTAACTAAGAGCCCATGGATAACCATGGATAGAAAGGGTGCTAATACCTTCCCTTTCTATAATCTACTCCCCGAACCCAAGAAAACATCTCAAAGGTTTTTGCTGTGCTTTTTAACCTTTCCTTAGGATAAAATAAAAAGTCGGTGGCGACTCTTGCTCAACCGAAACATTTGCGAAAACAAACGCAAAACCTCAAGTCAGTTCTCCCACCGTATCACAGAACTGGAGACTCTGCTGGGGAGAACTTTAAAGTGGAGTAACCTTAGGGCTTAGATCACCCTCTTGCATGACTATTTGTTTGCTTTGATTGCTTTATATCTTGGCTCTCTTGTTTGGGTTTGAAATCCTACACCTGAATTTGGGGAAACATTCATAGATAGCAATACGTTGTGGAAACTGTGCGGGGTATACCAACACGGTTGAAGCAATAAATATATTAGTGCGACATATTTGTGAGTACCGGTAACCCTTGAGTTCAATCAAGGAGAGTACGGGGCCGCTGAGTGATGTCACTAAGCACTAATGACCTAGAACCTTACTTGACCATATTGGCCTTTCATTAGGGGTAGTGAGATGACCGGCTTTGGTGCAGTCCGAAGTTGGTAGATACTCGATACTACACTCATTGAGGGTTGTTTTCTTGGAATATTTTGGTCGCTAGTTAAGTGGCTAAACCAAAACAATGAACATGGAAAACAATCCAGTGATATTGAGCTCCTTAGAACCCGGTTACTATTTATAGGACAGGTTTTTAAGCCAACTACACTCAAGAGGGTACTTACCTATGAAACCCCATGCAAGCCTGAAACTAGGGTTTTGTGTGAATTGCTTGTACATATGTTTGTGCATACATCATAAACATCATAAAGCATCATATGCATTCACTAACCATTTCAAGGGTTTAGATCTTCATCTTTGTTTTTGTTTTGTAGGTCATGGAAATTCTTCGCAGGAAAACTATCCAAGTCAACCTTGTGAGAATCCCTCCTCAACTCAAGGAGCTCACATCCAGGATTCCGGAAAGCTCTCCCTTCAGTGAAAGACATGGTAGACTGCTCAACCTAGTCAACACCAACATTGAAGAGGACATGGTAAAGGTGTTGTTCCAGTTCTTTGACCCCCTTCACCACTGTTTCACTTTCCCCGACTATCAATTGGTGCCCACTTTGGAGGAATTTTCTCAACTTCTGAGGATTCCTATTCTTAATCAACTACCCTACAACGGTACGGAGAAAGAACCAAAGCCTGAAGATGTGGCTCAAGCACTACACTTGCATCCATCTGACATCAAGGGGCATTGGGAAACTAGAAGCGGTGTCAAAGGCTTCTTGGCAAAATTCTTGTTTGAGAAGGCACAAGAGTGTTGTAATTCATTGGATCTACAAGCCTTTGAAGAAATTGTGGCACTCCTCATTTATGGGTTGGTCCTGTTCCCAAATCCTGACCAGCTTATAGATGTCAACGCCGTAAAGATCTTCTTATCCAGAAATCTAATACCAATATTGCTTGGGGACATTCTTCACTCATTTTACATACGAACAATGAGAAAGAGGGGTGTTCTCATGTGCTGTACTCCTCTCCTTGCAAGGTTGTTTATTTCGCACCTTCCACAATCTGTTCTGAAGAATGACCAAGGCCTAAGGTGGTCACAACGGTTGATGACCCTCACTCACTCTGATGTACATTGGTGTTCTCGGTCCAGAGAAAATGTCATCATCGTCGATCGTTGTGGAGAGTTCCCTAATGTTCCATTACTTGGCATTAGAGGAGGCATTACCTACAACCCTTGTCTAACTTTGAGACAATTTGGATATGCACGGAGGGATGGCCCTCATGACATGTTGATTCCTGACCTAGTTTTTGACTTCAACAACGATGCGCAAGGACTTCGCCAAAGATTCATCAGAGCTTGGAGGATGCCTAACAAGGTTGACAGCAAGACACTGGGGCACAAGAACTCTATCCCTCTTGAGCCTTATCTCAAGTGGGTACGAACCCGAGCCCAGAGTCTAATGATGCCTTACCCTCATGTTCTCCCTATGATTAAAGAGCTCGTTAAGGAAGGAGAGGTTCCCTACACCATCCTATATCCTGACATGCCTACATCGTGGGAGGAGATGCAGAAGAGTTGGATCCAACTCAAGGAGGAACATAACACTTTTGAAGCCAGCTTCTACGCCAGTGAGAAGAAGGTTTTGGAGCTTACCCGCCGACTCCACGAGGAAGAGACCCTCAACACCTACATCGCACCAAAGAGGATACGCAACGTCTTTTTACCTTGAGAAGTTTTTTGTAATATTTGGCCCATGGGGCATTTATGTACTGACAAAATTTCTTCTTATTAATATGACGTGTGTTCTTTTTGTTTGCAACAATTTTGAATTTGCTAAATCCTTGAATGCATTGCATACATAAGCATATCATTCATCATGCGCATAAGCAGGTCTCCACACCAGGTTTCCTTATCTTTCTGCTGTTTATTTCAGTAAGATGGATCTCGAACAGAGGGTCAAGGACTTGCAGTCTCAGAACTCACAGTTTCAACATCTCCTGATGACCTTGGCTAAGGGTCAGGAGGATCTGAAAGCCCTGCTGGGGAACAAAGAGCAAGTGAAAAAGAAGAAGAAAAGAATCGGTGTGGCTACCCTAGGAAGAAGGTTTGAGGGTGAAGCCAGAAGAGTGCTTGAATTTCCCCCTACATCTGAAGAGGGAACCAGTAAAGGGAATGCGGCTGCGGTACCTTCCGAATCCGAAGCTGAAGAAGGAGAGGCTGAAGAAGACGAAGACTACTCTGAGCAACAATACCCGCCCGCCGATGATAAGTACAAAGGCTTGGAAGACAGGTTGGCAGCTATGGAGCTGCAGAGAGTTCCCGGCTTAGATTTCAAAGATTTGGGATTAGTTGCTGGAATAGTGATCCCCCCGAAGTTCAAAGTGCCAGTTTTTGCAAGATATGACGGGCTATCCTGCCCGAAGATGCATCTTAGATCATATGTAAGGAAGATCCAACCTTACACTGCAGACAAGAACCTGTGGATCCATTTCTTTCAGGATAGCCTTTCAGGGACTCAACTCGAGTGGTTCTATCAGCTGGACGGAGCCAGTATCCGAAACTGGGAGGACTTGGCTACTGCATTTTATAAACAATATCAGTACAATTCTGACCTTGCTCCCACGCGTACCCAACTCCAGGGTATGTCACTAGGGACGGGCGAAGGATTCAAGGAGTATGCGCAAAAGTGGAGAGACCTGGCTGGTAGGGTGCAGCCACCTTTGACTGACCATGAACTTGTTGACATGTTCCTAGGGACCCTGTCTGGTCCGTTCTTCAACCATCTGATTGGTAATTCTTCTGCTGGGTTTACAGATTTGATCTTAACGGGTGAGAGGATAGAAGCTGGTATTAAGTCGGGGAAGATACAGAAGGGTGCCTCTGCGAATGCTGAAAAGAAGCCTTTCAAGAAGGAGGCCAGTGCTGTTTATGGTCCCAGAAGACAAATTAAACCAGAACGCCGCCAAGCTGTCAATGCATTGGTAATCTCAAAGCCTGTTGCTGCTCCTCAGCAGTTTAACCAACCAAGAGGTGAGAGACCCAAAAGGCAGTACACTCGGCTCAGCATGACCCTGTCTCAGATTTTGCCGCAACTACTGTCAACCAATCTGGTAACTGTCAAAGAAGCTCCGAAGGTAGTGAACACAGCTTCTCCGAAGTACAACCCCAATGCCCGTTGCGCTTATCACTCTGATAGCCCAGGGCATACTACGGATGATTGTTGGGCTCTGAGGAATAAGGTTCAGGACCTTATTGATGCTAAAGAAATACAGTTTGAGGCGCCCGAAAGACCCAATGTTGTAACTGCTCCCATGCCCCAGCATGGAGTGAATGCTGTGGAAGAAGACCGATATGTAGCCTCTGTGGAAGAGATTGTTACTCCGTTATTGACCATTAAAAGGAACCTGTTGCTAGTCGGTTTATTTCCGGGATGTGGTAAAGGTTGCCTGCTATGTGTTGTTTCACCTGTTGGTTGTCCCTTGCTGAAATCGGGTATCCAAAGCCTGATGGATAGCAAAGAAATCTTGTTTGAGAAAATTGCTGTTCCTGTCATCCCTACTGAAGAAGTTTCTATTGTCACTATTTTCAGTAAACCTCCCAAGGCTCCTTCAAAGAAGCCTGTCAAAATCATGTCCACTCAGAAGATTGCTCCTATCATCATCACTGTTCCGGGGCCCCTCCCCTATACATCCGACAAAGCTGTCCCATGGCACTATGGGGCAGATGTTTATGTGCTTGGAGTAAAGCAAGAGTTTGATACTAGTACCGGCGTCAGTAACATCACCGGGCCTGCCAAAATTACTCGCAGTGGTAGGTTGTTCTCGCCAGATATTGCACCACCAGCTATTCAGAAACCTCTTATCATCACACCTGCAAGTGTGCCTGTTCCCCTTCCTAATCAAGTTCCTGTTTCTACCCCTGCTGCCGAGTCATCTGACGCTCGGGGCAAAGGGATTGCTACTGATTTGCCTGCCCTGACGGAGGCACCAAAGACAACCACTGTTGAAGCCTCCCAGCAAGAGATGGAGGAGATCCTCAAGATTATCAAGAAAAGTGATTTCAATGTAGTTGAGCAGCTGGGGCACACCCCCTCTAAGATTTCTATGCTATCACTGTTGTTGTGTTCAGAGGCCCACGCCAAGGCTCTGATTTCCTTCCTGAAGACGACCCATGTGCCACAAGAAACGTCTGCTGATCAATTTACCGATTGTGTGGCCAACTTGACTGCCGACAATGGGTTGGGCTTCTCTGACGCCGATCTGACTGCCAAAGGAAAAAACCATAATGACGCCCTGCATGTCTCCATTGAATGCAGGGGCATTACTCTTTACCATGTGTTGGTAGACACCGGTTCTTCATTGAATATACTACCCAAGAAGGCCCTAGACAGGTTGGATTGTGAGGGTTTGGAGCTCAAGCCCAGTAACATTGTTGTCCGAGCCTTTGACGGTTCGAAGAGGATGGTACATGGTGAAGTTGACATTCCGATCAGGGTTGGCTCTCAAGTTTTTGATTCTACTTTCTATGTGATGGATATCCGACCATCCTACTCTTGTTTGCTGGGTCATCCATGGATCCACAAGGCTGGAGCTGTGACCTCCACACTACATCAGAAGCTTAAGTACCCAGTCAGAGGAAAGATTGTGACAGTTCAGGGGGAGGAAGAGTATATGGTCAGCCACCTAAACTCGTTCAGGTACATAGAAATGGATGAGGAATTCATTGAGACCCCATTCCAGCACTTTGAAGAGGTTCCTCAGACATTGGCATCAGCTGAAACTGTGATTGAAGACCCTCCTTTGAAGATGGCTTCCTTAAAGGATGCCCGGGCTGTTATTGAGAAGGGTGAGTGCACAAACTGGGGCCGACTTCCTGACTTTACTCCAAAGACTGACAAGTTTGGTTTGGGCTTCACTGCAGAGGCTCAGAAGGCTGTTCGTAAGGCAAGGATTGGAAAACCTCCCGTGTTCATCACCAACCCGGGAGTGAATGCTATTGAGGACGACGTGGAGGAATCTGAATTCGACAGTTGGATCTACCCAACAACCGACAGTGGACCAAGCAACTGGACTGCCAAAGACTTCACACCTATTACTTTTGTCACTCAGTAATGAACTCTTTTGTTTTCAATTTGTAACAAATAATATGTTGAAACTTTTATGGCTCGGTGTCCTACCCGGGGCACCGTGGCTTCATTTGTGAGGGCTTTTGTGTGTCATTTTCATATATCATCAATAAAAACATTGGACGTTTGTTGCATTTCAAAATCTTGCGCTCCTTTTCTTTCTTTATTATATATTGCAAAACAGCTATATTTACACACACCCACTTATACAGGTTCCAACCCACTCTGGATCTCACTGGTAACGACTCTGCTACTGCCAGTTATGACTTCGAAAATCCGATCAACTTAGCCGAAGACGAAGGTGAAGATGATTGCGAAGTGCCTGGTGAACTTGCAAGACTACTACTCCAGGAAGAGAGGGCCATTCAGCCACATGAAGAGCCAGTGGAAACGGTAAATCTGGGTACTGAGACAGACAGAAAGGAAGTCAAGATTAGTGCCAATCTAGAGCCCAGTGTGAAACAACGGTTGATTCAGATGCTGCATAACTATGTGGAAATCTTTGCCTGGTCTTACGAAGACATGCCTGGGTTGGATACCGACATTGTGGTTCATCACCTGCTTACCAAGGAAGACTGCCCTCTGGTTAAACAGAAGGTCCGCCGTATGCGTCCAGAGATGTCTGGGAAAATCAAAGCTGAGGTTATGAAACAATTTGATGCCGGTTTTCTAGCTGTGACTTCTTACCCTCAGTGGGTTGCCAACGTGGTTCCAGTGCCGAAGAAAGATGGTAAGGTCCGAATGTGTGTTGATTACAGGGATTTGAACAGGGCCATCCCCAAGGATGATTTCCCTCTGCCTCATATCGACGTCCTGGTTGACAACACTGCTCAGCATAAAGTTTTCTCCTTCATGGACGGTTTCTCCGGTTATAATCAAATCAAGATGGCACCTGAAGACATGGAGAAGACCACTTTTGTTACTCAGTGGGGCACCTTTTACTACAAGGTCATGCCTTTTGGGTTGAAAAATGCTGGGGCAACTTACCAACATGCCATGGTGGCTTTATTTCATGATATGATCCATCACGAGATAGAAGTATATGTCGATGATATGATTGCAAGGTCCCAAACTGAGGAGGAACACCTTGACCATCTGCGGAAGCTGTTTGACTGTCTGAAGTTGTACAAGCTGAGGTTGAACCCAAACAAGTGCACCTTTGGGGTAAGATCTGGAAAATTGCTAGGCTTCATCGTAAGCGACAAAGGCATTCAAGTGGACCCTGCCAAAGTAAAAGCCATACAAGAGATGCCAACTCCCAAGACATAGAAAGAAGTCAGAGGCTTTCTAGGACGATTGAACTACATTGCCCGATTCATCTCACATCTAACTGCTACCTGTGAACCAATTTTCAAACTGCTGAAGAAAGATCAAGTAGTACGTTGGAATGATGAATGTCAGGCCGCTTTCGAAAAGATCAAAGAGTATCTCCAAGAACCACCCATTCTTATGCCACCGGTTGAAGGGAGACCTTTAATACTTTACTTGACAGTCCTTGACAACTCAATGGGGTGTGTGCTGGGGCAGCATGACGAGTCTGGCCGAAAAGAACACGCCATTTATTACCTTAGCAAAAAGTTTACCGACTGTGAGACCCGATACTCACTGCTCGAGAAAACTTGCTGCGCTTTGGTATGGGCTGCTTGCCGGTTGAGACAGTACATGTTGACTCACACTACTCTGTTGATTTCAAGAATGGATCTAATCAAGTACATATTCGAAAAGCCTGCTCTGTCTGGAAGAATATCAAGATGGCAAATGATCTTAATGGAATACGACATCCAGTACACGACTCAGAAAGCAATCAAGGGAAGTGTATTAGCAGACCATTTGGCACACCAGGCAGTGGATGATTAACAGTCGATGAACTTTGAATTTCCAGACGAGGATATCATGGTAGTGACTGATTGTGAAGTACCTGGACCGGATGAAGGACCTGAGGAAGGATCCCGATGGTCTATGCACTTTGACAGAGCCTCGAACGCTTTGGGTAATGGTATCGGCGCTGTGATCATATCCCCCAAAGGCACTCATACTCCACTCATCGCCCGATTATGTTTCAACTGCACCAACAACATGGCGGAGTATGAGGCATGCATCATGGGTCTTCAAGCTGCAATTGACTTAAGGATCAAGTTTCTGAGTGTTTTCGGAGATTCCGATCTCGTGATCAATCAGGTCAAAGGCGAGTGGGATACGAAACACCCAAATCTTATTCCTTACAAGGAGTATGTGCTGACTTTGCTTCCCCACTTCGAGGAGATAACTTTTGAACACTTCCCAAGAGAGGAGAATCAGTTAGCGGACGCGTTGGCTACAATGTCTTCTATGTTCAAAGTCAAATGGGACAACGAGGCTCCCCGAATCATTATCTGGAAATTGGACAAACCTGCATATTGCTGTGATCTTGAGGCTGAAGAGGTAACAGAAAAACCCTGGTATCATGAAGTGAAGAGGTACCTTGAAGCTCAAGAATACCCCGAAGGCGCATCTATTAATGACAAGAAGTTCCTGAGAAGGTTTGCGGCAAAGTTCTTCCTCAGCAACGGCATTCTCTACAAGCGAAACCATGATTCAACCTTACTGCGTTGTGTGGATAAGACTGAAGCAGAAAGGATCATGGCAGAGCTACATGAAGGTACCTTCAGAACACATTCCAGTGGACATACCATGGCAAAGAAAATCCTTCGGGCAGGATATTTCTGGTCCACAATGGAAGCCGACTGTTATCAGCATTCTCGAACCTGTCATAAATGCCAGATCTATGCTGATAAGGTGCACATTCCTCCGGTTCCTCTGAACGTCTTGACAACACCTTGGCCTTTTGCAATGTGGGGAATTGATATGATCGGCGAAATCATACCTACGACATCCAACGGGCATCGCTTCATCCTAGTAGTAATTGATTACTTCACGAAGTGGGTTGAAGCAGCCTCCTACGCCACCGTAACCAAGAGCGTCGTGGCACGGTTCATTCGGCACAACCTGATCTATCGATACGGTGTACCTGAGAGGATCATTACGGATAATGGTACCAATCTTAACAACAAGATGATCACTGAGCTCTGCGAGAAATTCAAGATACAACACCACAACTCTTCTCCCTACCGGCCGTAGATGAATGGGGCTGTAGAAGCAGCAAATAAGAATATCAAGAAGATTGTGCAGAAGATGACAGTGACCTACAAAGATTGGCATGAAATGTTACCGTTTGCTCTTCATGGGTACCGTACCTCAGCACGGACGTCAACAAGGGCAACTCCCTTTTCCTTGGTCTATGGCATGGAGGCAGTCTTGCCTATTGAAGTCTAGATACCCTCTCTCCGGATAATGAAGGATGCAGGTTTGAGTGAAGATGACTGGATCCAGACTCGGCTTGATCAATTAAACCTAATTGACGAAAAGAGACTCACTGCTATTTGTCATGGTCAGACGTACCAAAAACGGATGATCAGGGCATTTAACAAGAAGGTCAGACGACAAGAGTATCAAGTCAGAGACCTGGTAATCAAGCGCATCATTCTTCCTCAAAGTGATCCCAGGGGCAAATGGACCCCTACGTACGAAGGGCCATTTGTGGTTAAACATATCTTCTCGGGAGGTGCGATGATTCTAACCACCATGGATGGTGACGACCTTCCTCACCCCGCCAATGCAGATATAGTAAAAAGATACTACACATGAACTAAGGACCCGCTAGGTTGACACACCTAGGCAAAAATAAGGGCTTCCCGGCGAACCAAAAGGGTTCGGGAAAAAATAAGGGATGAAAATGAAAAAATCTGTACACCCGGCAAGTCGAAAACCTGAAAAGGCGGCTTGGGAAAAAATGGGTATCCCGGTGGACTGAAAACCCGAAAGGGAGGTCCAGGAAAAAGTTAGGGATAAAGCGTAATACTATGTCTCATTGGATCACTTTGCATCCAGAATTCAGCATCAACTATCGGGCTCAGATGACTCCAATCAATCAGCTTCATCTTCAACTAAACACTAAAGTGATGAGATGTTTGAAGACATAAAGGCGATAGCAGAGTTGGAACCCAGTGGGATTATTTTTCACATAGCTGTTTTGTTTCCTTTTCACAAAATTGTATAAAATCTGTTTTACTCGGCGGCGTTCTCTTACGAGGACGTCAGCCTCTTGTACACAAAAACGCCTATTTACAGGCAAATTTCAAAATCAATACAAGTTCAATTTTTCAGACAAATTATCCATTGTTTTTCCTTTTTCTGTTTTGTTTTGCGAAGAACGTCCAATGTTCATTTTTAATATATGCATTTGACATTAATTGCTAATCATGAATAGTTGCATGTGAAACAAAGGACCGATTACAGGTGACATCAGAAACAGGGGTAATTTAGAATTGTCTGAGCGGTCTAGTTGCTCTGTCAACCAAGGTATCAAGGTAGGTTCGGCTGAAGAACGTAATCAAGTTACCTCAACTCCCCACAGAGTAAGACCAGATTTCAGCAATACTCTCCCGTCAGCCCCGAAAAGGCACCATATTCCCCTAGCAAGTCAGCGATACTCTCCCCAAGTAGAGTTAGTCTACTGTCAACCTTAAGAAAGTTGGGTATTCCCAGAAGATCTCAACATTCCCCAGCGGAGTATAGACATTCCTCAGCAAGCATCCCCGACAGTCTTAGTATAAGATTATTCCCCGGCGGAATACAAGACACCCCAGTGGAACCATTCCCCAGTACAGTCCCAAAGTATCCCCAGCAGGTCTTGAGGCTTATCCCCAGTAGATTCTGGAAGCTTATCCCCTGCAGAGTACGAACGCGTCTCCCAGGTTTCATTCAAAGGTTATTTCCCCACCAGGGTATAACTGGGTTATCCTCAGCTAATTGCCACGGAAATATCATCCTCGGCAAAGTTCTTCCTATCCCCAGCGGAGTTCATCAAATTCCCCAACATAACTTATCAGTGGAATCCCCAGCGGAGCTCTCATCAAACCTCAACGAAGTATCTCTTCCCACAGAGTAATTCCCCGCAGAGTAATCTCTCCAACAAGTTTATTCCCCCAACAGAGTCATCTTCTCCTACCGGTTTATTCTTGCAACCATCATCCCAGCGGAAACGAAGAGCTCTACTCTTCAAAACATCGGCCCAGGATTCAGCAAACTCCCGACACTCGTCAAGGATTTATTTTCCTAGACGAAAATACATTCATAGACATTTCACATTTCATACATTCTGCTCACATACATGATAAAGTGCATACAACACTATCTCATTTTGAGCATCATGAAATCATGCATTTCATACATCATAACATTGCATACAACTGATGTCTTGCCTTTTCAGGAAAAAAGGTCAATCCAAAGATGATTACTATCAACTATCATAATTCCATATTCGATTCCTGTATCTAGCCAGGGCATATCTGTGAGTGATTGATTGTAGATTCGACACCTGTATCTAGCCAGGGCATATCTGCATGAAGAGTTGGAAGATCAACCCCTGTAACAGGCCAGGAAATTATCTTTCATTCTCAGGTTAGAGGTTTACACCTGTATCCAGCCAGGAAAGCTATCTCTACCAACCTTTTGCAATTCCATATTCGATACCTGTATCCAGCCAGGGCATATCTGTGAGCGACAAATTCCAGATTCGATTCCTGTATCCAGCCAGGGCATATCTGTAGACGACCAATTCCAGATTCGATTCCTGTATCCAGCCAGGGCATATCTGTAGACGACCAATTCCAGATTCGATTCTTGTATCTAGCCAAGGCATATCTGCATGAATAGTTTAGAGATTCGATACCTGTATCCAGCCAGGGCACGTCTGTAAACAACCTTTTGAAGTTCCGGATTCGATTCCTGTATCTAGACAGGGCACATCTGTGAGCAACTAATTGTAGATTCGATACCTGTACCTAGCCAGGGCACATCTGCATGAAGAGTTTGAAGATCAACACCTGTAACAGGCCAGGAAACCATCTTCCTTTCTCAAAGAACGCAAGTTCTCGCTAAGGAATCTCTTACGCGATCAACACCTCCAAATGGCATCTATAAGCCCATTCCCGACAAAGTTCTGTCACGTCTCTAAATGGCATCTATAAGCCCATCCTCCTATCCACCATCTCTCCAAATGGCATCTATAAACCCATTCCCGACATCACATTGCTGATACTCCATTTTGCGAGTGCAAATTTCCGGGCACTCTAGTGTCCAATCTCCTTTTACCCTCGAGTCGCGAAAGGCAAACTTGCCAATCTAACTCTTCAGGTTCAAGAAGATTGAACAGGGGCAACTGTTGTACCCCAAAATTTGCCCTCCCATTTCCTCAACATTTTCTCATCACAAGACCCTTGGAGCTCAAGAACAAGTTAGGGTTTGCTCTGCTCAAGACTCCTCCTTGCACTGTTGACCCAAATTAGGGTTTGTGTTTGCACAAAGATGTTTTGACCTAAAATTCCTAAGATGACTTTCATGCTTCATATTGGACTCACGAGTTTATCCATACCAAGTTTCAAGCTTTGATTCCAATCTTTGCCCAGTCAATTGGACAGTTGACCTAGAAATCAGCTGTATTGGGGAAAAAGTAAACTATGGTCAATTGACAGTGAAACCTCATGATTTTTGACCCACATCAACATTATGAACTCATATGGACCATTTGATCAAGTTTGGATCACAATTCCACAAGAAATTTGATCAGATCACCAAAAGGGCAAAATGGTCATTTTTAGGGTTTTGACTGCACAAAGGCAATTTTTGACTGTTTGACCTAACCAAGGGCAAACCAAGCTCACATATGGACTCAAGGACTCAATGGCATTGTCTTGACATATTCAACAAGTTCAAAAGATCCCAAATGCACAAGATTGACAGATGAATTTTCCAGTCAACTGAGCCAAATTTGACTGTATACTGAAAAGTCAAACTTTGATTTTTTGGTCAAAATCAAGTGCCAAGATTCATTTTTCATCAAGACATGTCAAATTATGAAACTTGTTCATCAAGAAATCAAAAATTACAAATTAGGGTTTTAAAATGAAGAATTTTCATAACTTAGAAATTTTCTAAGTTATGAAAATTCCTAATTTTTTCCTAACTTTGTCCCATTTTTTCATCAAGATGCATTTGGATTCAAACAAAACTCAAAACATGAAAGTTGTATTCCATTGCAAAATCTACAACTTTGATTCACAAAGTTTCCTCACAAGAAGCTTTTAGCTCAAGTTATGAGTTTTGGAACAAGGGTGCAAAACATTTTTAACTTAGAAATTTTTTGACCTATTCTAGGCAGGATTTTTGCCTAACTTCATGGCCACTTTTCACATGCTTCCACTTGGAATTTCAACTTGCATTATAAATATGGATTGTAGTACACATTCCAAGCTTTCCAAAATGTCCAAGAACTTCTCAAACACCCTTGTGGTTAGGGAGAATCGAATTTGTCAATATGGGCAAAAGTCACTTTGTTCATAAGCCATGTACATGTTCATAACTTGTGCATTTTTGAAATCAGCATGTGCAAGCTACATTACAGGCCTCTAATCTCATTTACACTCAAAAATTAAATGCTAATCCATTGTGTTCTAGCATTATTCTATGCATTTGGTCATTGCATGAAGAATTAAGCCTTAATTAGAAAAAGCAAGTTATCCATTTTTGTAAAGTTACACTTTATGTCAAGTTTACAATCCAAGAGGTACAATGCAAATCTCTGAGGCACAAGTTATTAGACATATCCCACTGTTGTACCCCAAAATTTGCCCTCCCATATTCTTAAAGAAATTGCCAAGCCAAGTCACAAAATTCCCCAAGGGTTGCACAGCTCAAAGGTCTCCTATACAGTCAAAACTAGGGTTTGTGTTCTGATCAAGAAAAGGAAGTTTTCAAAGGCCCAATCAAGTCTCATATGCCTACAAAGATGGTCAAGTATCCTCATATCAAGTTTCAAGGCATTCAGCTCAAAATTGCACAGTCAAAACCCTAAATTGCACTACAGTCAACTGTAGGGGCAAAATGGTCATTTGGCAGTCAAAAGTTCAAATTTTTGGTCAACATATCATTTGGAAGCCACAAACATCATTTGATCAATGCTTGATCATGATTCTCAAAATTTGGCTCAGAAAATCATCAAGATGCAAAAGTTACTATATTTGGACAGCTGAAAAAGTCAACTGAAATTGACCAGGGCATAACTTTCACATGGATTATCAGAAAAATTCCATCCAAAGCTCATTTTGAAGAGAAAGACATTTCCTACAACTCATCTTCATACTTCAAGTTCAAGAAATGCTCTCATAAAAAGTTATCAATTTCAACATTATAGGTCATTTTCAAAAGTCAACAAAAAGGGACTTTAAGTCAAAGGCCATAACTTGAGATTGGTAAATCAAAATGACATGGGACCAAAGGCATTGGTTAGAGGACTCAAAGACCTTTCCAAAATGTCAAAGAACATGTGAAAAGCTCAAAAATTAAGCAAGTTATGCCTTGTGGAAATTGGGAAATTTTTGGATATTTTGAAAAGTCAACTTTGATCCAAATGACCTAAAATTGCTAATGGGCCCATTTTTCTTCCATGATTCATCATTCTAAGCATATGCACGACCACTTGGCCCAAAGGGAAGTATTTTCTCATTTTTATTTATTTATTTGAATTTTTATTTATATTAATTCAATTAAATCAATTAAATATGTGAAAAAATATTTAACCTAACAAAACCAATCTTTTTATACATATTTTGGCTTCTATATCTCGTGCACATCCCAATATGTCAAGATTTGGTTTGATTTAGGCTAATTGACACAAAAATGCACATGAAAAAAGATATGGAAGATCCTTAGAAAATCAAATATGCAAAACCATTATGGCATTGGATTTTATTGAATATTTTTGACCTAATAGCCTCATTACATAAGCACAAAGAGAACCCTAATGCATACACACTCTAAGCTGCGCAGGAAATACATTTACAAACTTGGAATTTTTTGTCAAAAAAGCAATTCTGAAAACCACTCTAAAGGACGATTCAAAGCCTAATTCCTTTTCCAATAGCTTCCTCAAGGTTCCCAGAAGCGATTCCAATCCCAAACATCCATCAACACGCAAAGAATTGGTAATAAGAACCTCTCCTGTACAGAGAAAAAGTCACAATCGTGTTTTTGGTTTTAGGCATTCTCATGGCATTCTAATCATAGATTCTTATTCCTTATGATGTTCTGATACTGACCAATGCGTTTGATTGTATTTTTATGCCATATACACGATTTTACCATGTTTACTTTCTAGGGTTTTCAGAGCTCGAATTTGGGGCTTTTGCAATAAGGCAAAATTAAGCCTCATAATCATGATCATTAGACTCAGCACATGGAGACGGAGAGAAATCTACCCTCGCGCTCAATTTATGAGCGTTGAGGAGCTATTCGCTATTTTCCAATAGCCTATCTTAAGCCACGCCCAGAAAACCGTTGCTATTGCGTTTTGTTTTACAGGGAACATGAAGGAGACGAAGTCGTGGCCACCAGCGATTCGTTGATTTGAATTTCGCGCGTTTTCAATCCATTAACGCGTTGCTTCTTTTATATTATTTATTTGCTTGTATATTAACTGAATGCGCGTGTAGCTCAGCTGGCAAGCAGGATTGGTAGTGGAGGTACATGACCTGGGTTCGAACCCCAGGTCTTTCACATGTTCATATTATTTTTCCATTAATAATCATATGCAGGCACAACCTTAAGGCACACCATATGCCTCAAAATCCAAAGGTCCACGCGTCCAAGGGATGCAGATCAAGGGCTCAGAACTGAAGAACACCATGAGGACTAGTCAACACGCGCATACGTGACCTGGGAAAGTCAATGGATCTGTATATTAAATGGGCCAGAATTTCACTAATAAAACCTCCAAATTGGGACTTCCACCCCCCCTGGTTTGCAATTTCCTTTTTTTATTTATTTTTCAATTCTTATTTTATTTATTTTATTGTTTTAATTTAATAAATTATCTTTACCATATATATAAAAATATCACAAAAATCAGAAAAAGATAAAAAACATAATAAATTATTTTGTTCCAATACTTTCATAAATAAATTAATATGTAATTATTTAGTTTAATTAGGTTGCAAATTTTAAATTCTTTTAAACAAAAATACAAAAAATATGTAGAAATAGGTTTAATTAATTTTGATTCCTTTTAATTTCCCTTTTTTATAATAATAATATTTATTTATTTTCATAACTAAAAATGCATGTAAATTAACTTAGGTTTAAATTAGTTAAAAATTCAATACTTTCATAATAAATTTAAAAGCCATTAGAATTAGGGTTTTGCGTCATACTTTGATTAAATCTTTTTCCATTAAATCTTAAACATTAAAAATACCAAAAACATTCTTTTTTTTTAATTTCTAATTTTAATTCCTCATTAATTCTAATTAATTAATTCATATAATTTAATATTTTGCAAAAGGGTCCAACGCCCTCGTTCGTAATTTATTTAATTTCGCATATTTATTTTATTGCTTAAATAATTATGTATCTCTCCCAAAGCGTTGTAACATTTACTTTTCGCACTTTTATTTACTTTGCTTTATTTATCTTTTCCGTCAAATCGGGTCCGGTTTAATTTTGGCAATGTGGACCCGCGCCATTTGTAGTAATTGTAGATTTATTTTCCTCGCAACTTTTAAACTGTTAAATATGCATGCAAGAATGAATGGCCATAATAAAAACAAGCGTAGAACACCAATCATATGACAAGACAAATGCAAAATGAACATGCCACACGAATCGCACACACCACCCCTAGGGTACGCCTCACTGTTGCCTTGCCTCGAAAGGTGATCGTCGAGTAGAGGATGTCTTAGTAAGTCCTCATGATCCGGGAACCTGGCATGAGGGTAGCTTCTAAGGTGTCTTCCCATTGCTTTGGTGATCACCATGTCCCGAACCTTCGAATTGACCCGAACACCTCCAACGGTGGTGCTACCTACCTCTCAATGGTGGGATGGCACTACTTTAAAGGACATTTACACAGACGAATTCCTTAGGGTAGGTAGACGACTCTAGATACTTGCTCTAAATTCAAAACAAATTCAAAAATACTTTTCACACCGACACCTTTTCAAAAAGCTTTCGAAAGCAATTTTTCAAACACTCTTGAGGACCGATACAAGGGTCGAACTGGAATTTTCAAAGAAACTTTTTTAAAACCCACAGTTGAAAAGCAAACAAACCATTTTTGAAAACACAAGTGAGCAAGTATCTAAGAGCCCATGGATAACCATGGATAGAAAGGGTGCTAACACCTTCCCTTTCTATAATCTACCTCCCGAACCGAGAGCAATCTCTTTAAGGAATTTTTCTGTGCTTTTGTCCTTTCCATTTGGAGAAAATAAAAGACGGTGGCGACTCTTGCTTCCGCGACATTTCGCGAACCAGCGTTAAACAGTCAGTTCCAGATCCACCGATCACAGAACTGGCGACTCTGCTGGGGATAAAACTTAAAGTGAGGTGTACCTTAGGGCTAGCTCATAACTATGTTTTCGATTGTCTTCTTTGCTTGCTTTATTATTGTGGGTTGCTTGGGAGTTCTATAGATCCTAACCCGGATCTGGGGGATACCTTCTTAGAAAGTAGCAACAAGGCTGTGAGGGAACTGTGCGGGGTATACCGACATGGTTGAAACAGTCTGCTACGTTGATGTGGCACTTTGGTGTGTACCGGTAACCCTTGAGTTCAGTCAAGGAGAGTACGGGGCCTCCGCGTGGTGTCATGAAGCATCAACAGACCTTAGGAACCTTAATTGAACTATCTTGGCCTCTTTAGGGTAGTGAGATAACTGACTTTGGTGCAGTCCGAGGTTGGTTGATACTCGATACTACGCTCAATTGAGGGTTGCTTTCCTGGAATATTTCGGTCGCCAGTTCAGTGGCTAAATCGAAACGATGAACAATGAAAGCAATCCCGTGATATTGGGAACCTTAGAACCCGGTTACTTTGATTAGGACAGGTTGAACCCACCAACTTCAAGAGGGTACTACCCAGACCCCATGCTGGCTTAAACCCTAGGGGTTTCTCTTGTGTGACTTGTGTGCCTTTGTACTTGCCTACTTGCATGCTTGTTAGCTGACACATGAACTATTTGCAGGTTTTGTTTATAGTCCTTAACTAGGACTCATGACAAGGTTTACCAAATTTCTTGCAGGTTTTGTTTATAGCCCTTAATTGGGACTCATAACAAAGTATACTGAATTTCTCACAGGGTCTGTTTATAGTCCTTAATTGGGACTCATAACAGGGTTCACCTACGTCACCCCATGCATAGCATGACATCATACCATTGCATACATCCTAATCCATTTCAAGGATTTCAAGGGCTTGTGATGCAGGTCATGATGAACCAACTGTCCAGCAAGGGGCAAAGAGGATTTATTTTCCTCTAACCAAGGTTGTCAGGGGCTATGACCCACTGGACATGGTGAGCCTTTGACCCTTGGAGAAGAATTCTCAACAACATGGGTTTCTTTCCATCAAGCTATAAATTCAAATGCTAACAAATTTTCTTGTTTCTCCCGCGAGGTCCTTGAAAACATTACATGCATGTCATACATCTCATTGCATTGCAGGTGTCCCTTTGACAGGTTGCTTACCCTTCTTCGCTGTTTATTTCAGCCGATCGTCATGAATCCTGAATCTTCAACCGAGCACACTATCAAGGACCTCCAGGCTCAGAATGCCCAGTTCCAAGAGCTGATCATGAATTTGACCCAGGGGCAACAAGATCTGAAGGCTTTGCTCTTGAAGAAAGAAAAGAAGAAGAAGAGGACTGTTTTGTTCAGCCCTAGACGCAGATCTGGGAATACACCGCAGACTGAAACTGAGAGGACAACCCCATCTGTGAGGGAAAGCAGTCACCATGAGAGAGAGGTGCCTAGTCCAGTGGTCTCCGACAACGAGACAGATTTCAACGACGAACAATACCCTCCGGCTGAGGACAAGTACAAACAGTTGGAGGATAGGTTGAAGGCTATGGAGGTTCAACAGGTACCTGGGCTGGATTTCGGAGATCTGGGTTTGTCAACTGGTGTGATAATTCCCCACAAGTTCAAAGCACCATCCTTCTCTAAGTATGACGGGGCGTCTTGTCCCAAGCTGCATCTAAGGTCCTATGTTCGGAAAATTCAGCCGTACTCTGCGGACAAGAATTTATGGATCCACTTCTTCCAGGAAAGTCTTTCAGGGACTCATCTCGAATGGTTCTATCAGCTGGATGGGACCAAGGTTCGTAACTGGGAGGAGTTGGCTACTGCTTTCTATAAGCAGTATCAATATAATGCCGACCTTGCCCCTACGCGTACCCAACTCCAGGGTATGTCGTTAGGATCAAGCGAAGGTTTTAAAGAATATGCGCAGAAATGGAGGGATCTTGCTGGAAGGGTACAACCACCTCTGACTGATCGGGAACTTGTCGATATGTTCTTGGGGACCCTGTCTGGTCCATTCTACAACCACCTAATTGGGAATTCATCTGCTGGATTCACGGATCTTATCTTGACTGGAGAGCGAATAGAAGCTGGCATCCGGTCTGGGAAAATTCAAGAGGCTGCACCTTCTGATAAGAAGCCTCATCATGGAAAGAAAGAATCCAATGCTGTGCACGGTAAAAAGAGCCGTCATGAGGTAGGGGCAATCCAGATCTCCAATCCTGGACCTGCTCAACAAGGACAGGGGCAGCAGCGCAAGGAGAAACGACAGTATACCAAACTCAACATGTCGCTGGATCAAGCACTACAACAAATGTTGAAGGCAGGGCTGATCACCTTAAGGGCTCCCCTTCGGAATCCGAACACTTCGGCTCCTAACTATCATCCCAACGATAGGTGCGCATATCATTCTGATAGCCCGGGGCATACTACGGACAACTGCTGGCCTCTCAAGAACAAAATTCAAGACATGATCGACGCCGGGGAGATTCAGTTTGAAGTGCCTGAGACTCCGAACATAATCACTGCTCCGTTACCCAATCGTTGAAGACCTTTTGTTTATTTGAATTTCTGAGTGTGTTTTTCTTCGCTTATACAAACAATTAATGTCATAGCAAACTCTTTTATTCTATTAATGCATCGCATATGTCTGTTTTGGGAATTAATACAATTGTTTTCATTATATTCGAAATTCTTTTCATATTTTTTTTGATGATCAACTCTTGGTTAATAATTCTGAGCCTCTTGAGGGAGGATGACGAAAACGATACCGCGATCATTACAGTATGCTTTTGAACAGACCCCGCTGATGAGGTACAGGCATTGTTTCAATCCCTAAACACTGGAGTTATAAGGATGATAATCCCTCGTCAACCCCTCTGAGCCAAAGAAGTAGGAGTTTTTCTTTTCGAAATTTAAAACCCTTAATCATAACCTGGGGCAGGGTAGTCTCTCAGTTGATCCAAGTGCATAACGAATGGCACCAAAGGAGTCCTTACAAAAAAAAGACAGTGACGGTTCTGAACAATCATAAAGACAGGCAGTCATTACTTCTCAAAATAAAAACCCATCAAGTCAAACCCATGAAGGAGACTTACAAAACTGGGGCATCCCGCTGACTGTAATTCCAAAAAAGGAAACAGTTCAGGCAAAAAAAAATAGGGATAACAAAATAAAAAAGAAAGAGGTCTTATAAACCCTCGTTAAAAAACGGCTGCCTATTCAGAATAGATCATCAACATCCGAACCATCATTGGTATATCAAAGAAAAGACTCGAACAAGGTCTAACGTATGATCAACTGAGCTTAGGTTTGAAGAACATCACGAAGAGCGGGTGGGTACAAATAATTTGAGCCTTTATCCTTTGTTTCTTAAACCGTGAACCAGGCCACGTTATAACCCTTAAAAGTCCTAGCTGAAGCATGGGTTAGTTCGAAAGCATACTGTGACGAAAGGTATCCTGACTCCTTAAGGCTTACGGTAAATACGGAGTTGACATCACGTTTTACAAACATTCATTTGTTTTATGAAAAAGAATGCATTTCCAAAATCTTCAAGACAGACATAGGCTTTGCATTTTTAACATAACTTTGTTTGCATATGACTTTTTGTTTGAACAGCATAGAAATTCGCACGACGAATGCCTAATGAACAGAAGTACCTCCAATCAAGGGGCATGGCATGACTATTGTCCATCATCTGGGGCAGTTAAGTCAAGATTCGGAGAATCTCTCAGAGACCATATAGCCTGGGGCAAATCTCCGCCTGAGTCACTTGGGGCATTCCAACAACGAATCTTGCCTGATCAAATCCCTTCTGGTGGCACGACAAAAACACTCCTAAACAGGGGCAACTCCCTGCATTCTAAAAGCACGAACATAGTAAAAAAAATACTACGCAAAATTAAAGACCCGCTAGGTTGACACACCTAGGCAAAAATAAGGGCTTCCCGGCGAACCAAAAGGGTTCGGGCAAAATGAAGGGATGAAATGAAAAAAATCTGTACACCCGGCAAGTCGAAAACCTGAAAAGGCGGCTTGGGCAAAAATGGGTATCCCGATGGACTGAAAACCCGAAAGGGCGGTTCAGGCAAAAGTTAGGGATCAAAGCGTACGACTATGTCCTGTTATCTTGCCATCTGTCTACCAGAAGAAGGTTTGTCCATCAACAACTATCAGCACCCCACAAGTGCCTCCCCTATAGAAACAGGGGCAATGAAGAGTGGTCTAAGCAATCTGATGGTTCTATCCTCCAAGGCATCAGGGTAGGTTCCGTTGAAGAACATAACCAATACAGTTCAACACTTCCCCAGGAGAGTCCAATCTAGATCCCCAAGGAAGGACGGAATCCATCTCCCCAAACAGTAAGCTTATCCCCAGTAGATTCTGGAAGCTTATCCCTCGCAGAACACGAACGCGTCGTCCGGCTTGGTTTAAAGAGTTATTTCCTCAACAGGATATAACTGGGTTATCCTCAGCCAAAAACCAAGGAAAGGTCGTCGTCAACGTAGTTCTTTCCTATCCCCAGCGAAGTCTATCAATACTTTCAACATAACAACGGTATCCTCAGCAAGTTATCAACTTCAGCAAGGCATCCCTATCCCCACAGAGTATTGCTTCTCAGCATGGTCGCTAGAGTATCTTTTCTCCCCGCAGAATCTTCCATTCGCCAAGATCATCCCTCAACGGAGTCATCTTCTCCTACCGGTATTCTTGCAGTTATTATCCCCAGTGGAAACAAAATCTATTCCTCAACATCAGCCCAGGATACGACTTCCCGGCACCCGTCAAGGATTTATTTTCTTAGACAAAAATACATTCATAAACATCATATCCTCGTACATTGTAGCATGCATATGCATCATATGGCACGAATCTCATTAATTTTGAAGACATACAGTTCATGCATCATGATTTTGCATACAATTATGTTTTGCCTTTTCAGGAAAAAGATCAATACAAAAATGACTACTATCAACTATCGCAATCTTTCTAGATATAGTTTCGGATATGATCCAGAGATGGTGACATTCTGATACTGCTTCCAGATTTTCTTCTAGATATAGTTTCAGATATGATCCAGATATGGTGACGTTCTGATGCTGCTTCCAGATTTCTTTCTAGATATAGTTTCAGATATGACCCAGATATGGTGACGTTCTGATGCTGCTTCCAGAATTCCTTCTAGATATAGTTTCAGATATGATCCAGATATGGTGACGTTCTGATGCTGCTTCCAGAATTCTTTCTAGATATAGTTTCAGATATGACCCAGATATGGTGACGTTCTGATGCTGCTTCCAGAATTCCTTCTAGATATAGTTTCGGATATGATCCAGAGATGGTGACGTTCTGATACTGCTTCCAGATTTTATTCTAGATATAGTTTCGGATATGATCCAGAGATGGTGACGTTCTGATACTGCTTCCAGATTTCCTTCTAGATATAGTTTCGGATATGATCCAGAGATGGTGACGTTCTGATACTGCTTCCAGATTTTCTTCTAGATATAGTTTCGGATATGATCCAGAGATGGTGACGTTCTGATATTGCTTCCAGATTTCCTTCTAGATATAGTTTCGGATATGATCCAGAGATGGTGACGTTCTGATACTGCTTCCAGATTTCCTTCCAGATATAGTCCAGATATGACCCAGATATGGCGACGTTCTGACACTTATTCCAGTTGAAGATATTTCAAGGCCTCCTCTAGTCCAGCTAAATCGATTCCCAACAGATTTTTCTGATAAAGATTCAGCAGAAGTTATGGTCCCCTCTCCGACGGTGCGTGAGGTGGTAATTCCTTTTTCAGATGTTTCCCTCTCCGACGATGAGTGTGAGGTGATAGTCTCTTATGGTCCCCTCTCCGACAAGTGCGTGAGGTGGTAATTCCTTCTTCAGATGTTTCCCTCTCCGACGATGAGTGTGAGGTGATAGTCTCTTATGGTCCCCTCTCCGACAAGTGCGTGAGGTGGTAAGTCCTTTTCAGATGTTTCCCTCTCCGACGATGAGTGTGAGGTGATAGTCTCTTATGGTTCCCTCTCTGACGGTGTGTGAGGTGACAATTCCTTTTCAGATGTTTCCCTCTCCGACGATGAGTGTGAGGTGATAGTCTCTTATGGTTCCCTCTCCGACGATGAGTGTGAGGTGATAGTCTCCTATGGTTCCCTCTCCGACGGTGTGTGAGGTGGTAAGTCCTTCTCCTATGGTTCCCTCTCCGACGGTGTGTGAGGTGACAATTCTATTTCAGATGTTTCCCTCTCCGACGATGAGTGTGAGGTGATCATTCCTTTCAGATTATAATTGCCTATGGTTCTCTTCCCGATACTGCAAAGATGGTAATTCCCACCAAGATTTTCTCAACGAACGTTGTTGAAGTTAAAAATCACCCAAGGTTCTCTTACCATTCATGCTAAGGCAGTAACCATACCTGGTCCATTCATCATCTTTTGAAGCTCCAGATTCAGCTCCTGTAACCAGTCAGGACATATCTATACCAAGCATCCAAAAACCAACTCCTGCGACGTGTCAGGTACTCATTTTCTGTTTTGCAGGTATGCAGGTTCTCGCTAAGGAATCTCTTACGCAATCAACATTCAGATGGCATCTATAAGCCCATCATCCTATCCAACAATCTCTAAATGGCATCTTTAAGCCCATTCCCATCACACTGCTACTATGTGAGCGCAAATTTCTGGGCACTCTAGTGTCCAATCATCTTCTACCCTCGGATTACGAAAGGCACGTCAGCCAATCTGCATCCTCAGGTCTAAGAAGATTGAACAGGGGCAACTGTTGTACCCCAAAATTTGCCCTCCCATATTCTTAAAGAAATTGCCAAGCCAAGTCACAAAATTCCCCAAGGGTTGCACAGCTCAAAGGTCTCCTATACAGTCAAAACTAGGGTTTCTGTTCTGATCAAGAAAAGGAAGTTTTCAAAGGCCCAATCAAGTCTCATATGCCTACAAAGATGGTCAAGTATCCTCATATCAAGTTTCAAGGCATTCAACTCAAAATTGCACAGTCAAAACCCTAAATTGCACTACAGTCAACTGTAGGGGCAAAATGGTCATTTGGTAGTCAAAAGTTCAAATTTTTGGTCAACATATCATTTTGAAGCCACAAACATCATTTGATCAATGCTTGATCATGATTCTCAAAATTTGGCTCAGAAAATCATCAAGATGCAAAAGTTACTATATTTGGACAGCTGAAAAAGTCAACTGAAATTGACCAGGGCATAACTTTCACATGGATTATCAGAAAAATTCCATCCAAAGCTCATTTTGAAGAGAAAGACATTTCCTACAACTCATCTTCATACTTCAAGTCCAAGAAATGCTCTCACAAAAAGTTATCAATTTCAACATTATAGGTCATTTTCAAAAGTCAACAAAAAGGGACTTTAAGTCAAAGGCCATAACTTGATATTGGTAAATCAAAATGACATGGGACCAAAGGCATTGGTTAGAGGACTCAAATACCTTTTCAAAATGTCAAAGAACATGTGAAAAGCTCAAAAATTAAGCAAGTTATGCCTTGTGGAAATTGGGAAATGTTTGGATATTTTGAAAAGTCAACTTTGATCCAAATGACCTAAAATTGCTAATGGGCCCATTTTTCTTCCATGATTCATCATTCTAAGCATATGCACGACCACTTGGCCCAAAGGGAAGTATTTTCTCATTTTTATTTATTTATTTGAATTTTTATTTATATTAATTCAATTAAATCAATTAAATATGTGAAAAAATATTTAACCTAACAAAACCAATCTTTTTATACATATTTTGGCTTCTATATCTCGTGCACATCCCAATATGGCAAGATTTGGTTTGATTTAGGCTAATTGACACAAAAATGCACATGGAAAAAGATATGGAAGATCCTTAGAAAATCAAATATGCAAAACCATTATGGCATTGGATTTTATTGAATATTTTTGACCTAATAGCCTCATTACATAAGCACAAAGAGAACCCTAATGCATACACACTCTAAGATGCGCAGGAAATACATTTACAAACTTGGAATTTTTTGTCAAAAAAGCAATTCTGAAAACCACTCTAAAGGACGATTCAAAGCCTAATTCCTTTTCCAATAGCTTCCTCAAGGTTCCCAGAAGCGATTTCAATCCCAAACATCCATCAACACGCAAAGAATTGGTAATAAGAACCTCTCCTGTACAGAGAAAAAGTCACAATCGTGTTTTTGGTTTTAGGCATTCTCATGGCATTCTAATCATAGATTCTTATTCCTTATGATGTTCTGATACTGACCAATGCGTTTGATTGTATTTTTATGCCATATACACGATTTTACCATGTTTACTTTCTAGGGTTTTCAGAGCTCGAATTTGGGGCTTTTGCAATAAGGCAAAATTAAGCCTCATAATCATGATCATTAGACTCAGCACATGGAGACGGAGAGAAATCTACCCTCGCGCTCAATTTATGAGCGTTGAGGAGCTATTCGCTATTTTCCAATAGCCTATCTTAAGCCACGCCCAGAAAACCGTTGCTATTGCGTTTTGTTTTACAGGGAACATGAAGGAGACGAAGTCGTGGCCACCAGCGATTCGTTGATTTGAATTTCGCGCGTTTTCAATCCATTAACGCGTTGCTTCTTTTATATTATTTATTTGCTTGTATATTAACTGAATGCGCGTGTAGCTCAGCTGGCAAGCAGGATTGGTAGTGGAGGTACATGACCTGGGTTCGAACCCCAGGTCTTTCACATGTTCATATTATTTTTCCATTAATAATCATATGCAGGCACAACCTTAAGGCACACCATATGCCTCAAAATCCAAAGGTCCACGCGTCCAAGGGATGCAGATCAAGGGCTCAGAACAGAAGAACACCATGAGGACTAGTCAACACGCGCATACGTGACCTGGGAAAGTCAATGGATCTGTATATTAAATGGGCCAGAATTTCACTAATAAAACCTCCAAATTGGGACTTCCACCCCCCCTGGTTTGCAATTTCCTTTTTTTATTTATTTTTCAATTCTTATTTTATTTATTTTATTGTTTTAATTTAATAAATTATCTTTACCATATATATAAAAATATCACAAAAATCAGAAAAAGATAAAAAACATAATAAATTATTTTGTTCCAATACTTTCATAAATAAATTAATATGTAATTATTTAGTTTAATTAGGTTGCAAATTTTAAATTCTTTTAAACAAAAATACAAAAAATATGTAGAAATAGGTTTAATTAATTTTGATTCCTTTTAATTTCCCTTTTTTACAATAATAATATTTATTTATTTTCATAACTAAAAATGCATGTAAATTAACTTAGGTTTAAATTAGTTAAAAATTCAATACTTTCATAATAAATTTAAAAGCCATTAGAATTAGGGTTTTGCGTCATACTTTGATTAAATCTTTTTCCATTAAATCTTAAACATTAAAAATACCAAAAACATTCTTTTTTTTAATTTCTAATTTTAATTCCTCATTAATTCTAATTAATTAATTCATATAATTTAATATTTTGCAAAAGGGTCCAACGCCCTCGTTCGTAATTTATTTAATTTCGCATATTTATTTTATTGCTTAAATAATTATGTATCTCTCCCAAAGCGTTGTAACATTTACTTTTCGCACTTTTATTTACTTTGCTTTATTTATCTTTTCCGTCAAATCGGGTCCGGTTTAATTTTGGCGATGTGGACCCGCGCCATTTGTAATAATTGTAGATTTATTTTCCTCGCAACTTTTAAACTGTTAAATATGCATGCAAGAATGAATGGCCATAATAAAAACAAGCGTAGAACACCAATCATATGACAAGACAAATGCAAAATGAACATGCCACACGAATCACACACACCACCCCTAGGGTACGCCTCACTGTTGCCTTGCCTCGAAAGGTGATCGTCGAGTAGAGGATGTCTTAGTAAGTCCTCATGATCCGGGAACCTGGCATGAGGGTAGCTTCTAAGGTGTCTTCCCATTGCTCTGGTGATCACCATGTCCCGAACCTTCGAATTGACCCGAACACCTCCAACGGTGGTGCTACCTACCTCTCAATGGTGGGATGGCACTACTTTAAAGGACATTTACACAGACGAATTCCTTAGGGTAGGTAGACGACTCTAGATACTTGCTCTAAATTCAAAACAAATTCAAAAATACTTTTCACACCGACACCTTTTCAAAAAGCTTTCGAAAGCAATTTTTCAAACACTCTTGAGGACCGATACAAGGGTCGAACTGGAATTTTCAAAGAAACTTTTTTAAAACCCACAGTTGAAAAGCAAACAAACCATTTTTGAAAACACAAGTGAGCAAGTATCTAAGAGCCCATGGATAACCATGGATAGAAAGGGTGCTAACACCTTCCCTTTCTATAATCTACCTCCCGAACCGAGAGCAATCTCTTTAAGGAATTTTTCTGTGCTTTTGTCCTTTCCATTTGGAGAAAATAAAAGACGGTGGCGACTCTTGCTTCCGCGACATTTCGCGAACCAGCGTTAAACAGTCAGTTCCAGATCCACCGATCACAGAACTGGCGACTCTGCTGGGGATAAAACTTAAAGTGAGGTGTACCTTAGGGCTAGCTCATAACTATGTTTTCAATTGTCTTCTTTGCTTGCTTTATTATTGTGGGTTGCTTGGGAGTTCTATAGATCCTAACCCGGATCTGGGGGATACCTTCTTAGAAAGTAGCAACAAGGCTGTGAGGGAACTGTGCGGGGTATACCGACATGGTTGAAACAGTCTGCTACATTGATGTGGCACTTTGGTGTGTACCGGTAACCCTTGAGTTCAGTCAAGGAGAGTACGGGGCCTCCGCGTGGTGTCATGAAGCATCAACAGACCTTAGGAACCTTAATTGAACTATCTTGGCCTCTTTAGGGTAGTGAGATAACTGACTTTGGTGCAGTCCGAGGTTGGTTGATACTCGATACTACGCTCAATTGAGGGTTGCTTTCCTGGAATATTTCGGTCGCCAGTTCAGTGGCTAAATCGAAACGATGAACAATGAAAGCAATCCCGTGATATTGGGAACCTTAGAACCCGGTTACTTTGATTAGGACAGGTTGAACCCACCAACTTCAAGAGGGTACTACCCAGACCCCATGCTGGCTTAAACCCTAGGGGTTTCTCTTGTGTGACTTGTGTGCCTTTGTACTTGCCTACTTGCATGCTTGTTAGCTGACACATGAACTATTTGCAGGTTTTGTTTATAGTCCTTAACTAGGACTCATGACAAGGTTTACCAAATTTCTTGCAGGTTTTGTTTATAGCCCTTAATTGGGACTCATAACAAAGTATACTGAATTTCTCGCAGGGTCTGTTTATAGTCCTTAATTGGGACTCATAACAGGGTTCACCTACGTCACCCCATGCATAGCATGACATCATACCATTGCATACATCCTAATCCATTTCAAGGATTTCAAGGGCTTGTGATGCAGGTCATGATGAACCAACTGTCCAGCAAGGGGCAAAGAGGATTTATTTTCCTCTAACCAAGGTTGTCAGGGGCTATGACCCACTGGACATGGTGAGCCTTTGACCCTTGGAGAAGAATTCTCAACAACATGGGTTTCTTTCCATCAAGCTATAAATTCAAATGCTAACAAATTTTCTTGTTTCTCCCGCGAGGTCCTTGAAAACATTACATGCATGTCATACATCTCATTGCATTGCAGGTGTCCCTTTGACAGGTTGCTTACCCTTCTTCGCTGTTTATTTCAGCCGATCGTCATGAATCCTGAATCTTCAACCGAGCACACTATCAAGGACCTCCAGGCTCAGAATGCCCAGTTCCAAGAGCTGATCATGAATTTGACCCAGGGGCAACAAGATCTGAAGGCTTTGCTCTTGAAGAAAGAAAAGAAGAAGAAGAGGACTGTTTTGTTCAGCCCTAGACGCAGATATGGGAATACACCGCAGACTGAAACTGAGAGGACAACCCCATCTGTTAGGGAAAGCAGTCACCATGAGAGAGAGGTGCCTAGTCCAGTGGTCTCCGACAACGAGACAGATTTCAACGACGAACAATACCCTCCGGCTGAGGACAAGTACAAACAGTTGGAGGATAGGTTGAAGGCTATGGAGGTTCAACAGGTACCTGGGCTGGATTTCGGAGATCTGGGTTTGTCAACTGGTGTGATAATTCCCCACAAGTTCAAAGCACCATCCTTCTCTAAGTATGACGGGGCGTCTTGTCCCAAGCTGCATCTAAGGTCCTATGTTCGGAAAATTCAGCCGTACTCTGCGGACAAGAATTTATGGATCCACTTCTTCCAGGAAAGTCTTTCAGGGACTCATCTCGAATGGTTCTATCAGCTGGATGGGACCAAGGTTCGTAACTGGGAGGAGTTGGCTACTGCTTTCTATAAGCAGTATCAATATAATGCCGACCTTGCCCCTACGCGTACCCAACTCCAGGGTATGTCGTTAGGATCAAGCGAAGGTTTTAAAGAATATGCGCAGAAATGAAGGGATCTTGCTGGAAGGGTACAACCACCTCTGACTGATCGGGAACTTGTCGATATGTTCTTGGGGACCCTGTCTGGTCCATTCTACAACCACCTAATTGGGAATTCGTCTGTTGGATTCACGGATCTTATCTTGACTGGAGAGCGAATAGAAGCTGGCATCCGGTCTGGGAAAATTCAAGAGGCTGCACCTTCTGATAAGAAGCCTCATCATGGAAAGAAAGAATCCAATGCTGTGCACGGTAAAAAGAGCCGTCATGAGGTAGGGGCAATCCAGATCTCCAATCCTGGACCTGCTCAACAAGGACAGGGGCAGCAGCGCAAGGAGAAACGACAGTATACCAAACTCAACATGTCGCTGGATCAAGCACTACAACAAATGTTGAAGGCAGGGCTGATCACCTTAAGGGCTCCCCTTCGGAATCCGAACACTTCGGCTCCTAACTATCATCCCAACGATAGGTGCGCATATCATTCTGATAGCCCGGGGCATACTACGGACAACTGCTGGCCTCTCAAGAACAAAATTCAAGACATGATCGACACCGGGGAGATTCAGTTTGAAGTGCCTGAGACTCCGAACATAATCACTGCTCCGTTACCCAATCGTTGAAGACCTTTTGTTTATTTGAATTTCTGAGTGTGTTTTTCTTCGCTTATACAAACAATTAATGTCATAGCAAACTCTTTTATTCTATTAATGCATCGCATATGTCTGTTTTGGGAATTAATACAATTGTTTTCATTATATTCGAAATTCTTTTCATATTTTTTTTTGATGATCAACTCTTGGTTAATAATTCTGAGCCTCTTGAGGGAGGATGACGAAAACGATACCGCGATCATTACAGTATGCTTTTGAACAGACCCCGCTGATGAGGTACAGGCATTGTTTCAATCCCTAAACACTGGAGTTATAAGAAATTCTCTCTCATTTCTGAGAGTTAGATCAAGTTCTTGGTATGTATGGATTCGTGGTTTGATGCTTAACATTTTGTATGTTATTAGTTTGTGCTAAAAATCAAAGAATCAGGAGTTATTGTTGAAGCAAGGAATCGCGCTAATTTTCAAACAAAACTGTCTGGAGGTTGAAGACAACCTCTTTGGGCTGGGCCTGTGTTGTTCTTTCTATTTGCACCACTCATTTTCCACTTGCACCCCCTTGGCCCATTGTGTTTATTTTTATCATTTTTTGACTTTTTCTTTTTTATTCTGACTTGTTATTTTTTGACAAAACATAAAAAAATATTAAAAACATTTTTTCAACCATTTTTGCATTTTATTTGAATTTTGTTTGTTTTATTTGAGTTTATACATATAAATAAATATAAATACCTCTTTTATTCAAAATACAAAAATAATCCAAAATACATTTTTTTTTCTGATTTTATTTTATTTTATCTTTTGAAAACATTTTATAAAAAAATATACTTTTTTTTTAAAATAATAAATATCTTATTTTTGTATATATTTAATATATAATATAAATATTTACATTTTTATTAAGATATTTAGGATAAAAATACAAAAATAATACATTTTTATTTTTATTAATGTTTAACTTAAAAAATCACTTTTTTACAATATACTTCCTTTTTATTTATTTTTTGTACATGATTAATAAACATTGTATATAATATATAACAAATACCTTTTATTTACAAAATTAGGGTTTTGCCCTAAACATAAAAATACCCAAAAATTATTCATTTTTATTTTTGTTTATTTGTCATATAAAAATACCTTTTTTTACATACATATAAAAATCATTTTTTGCATCTTGCATATTTATTGTATTTTATTTAATTATTGTGCAATTAAATAATTTGTATATTCAATTTGGATGTAATAGTTAGATTTAATTTTCTTGCTAAATATCCCCCATTTGAACATTTGTACCCCCCATCCCATAATTTGTGTTGTAATAATTTAGGACCTTTAAATTCCGCATTTTAAAAGCTTTCTAAATATGCCATTATAGACTTAGGGTTTGTATGCAAAAATCAACCAAACAAATAGTTTGACCTAATTCAAGATAAACAAGCATGAAAATGGACAACACTAATCACACTTGCACTCCTAGGGTACTCCACTTGCTGCCTTCAATAATGGGCCATATTGCATGTTAGGTGTCTTTGGCAAAAACAAAACAATTCAAATGATCATAGTCCCTCGATGACGCTTTCAAAAGTTGCCTAAAAATGATCAAGTCCCTTAAAGGAAAAATTGCCCAAAGATACTTGGCACCATTGCAATCATGTTCTAAACGATGACCCGCGCCCGTCCCGGTCACATCCTAACACAAGATTGTCCACCAAATACAATGGTGGAACAAAATTGTTAAAAGGGTTAAAACATAGAGAAAACCTTTGAGAAGTTTAGGGTAGATAGCTCTTGGTTACTTGAATCAACTTGCAAAACAAAAACACTTGCCTATTTTTCAAAACCACACATCACAACACACTTTCAAAACAACTTTCAAAAACATTGAAAACTTTTTCAAAAGACATACACCTTTGTATACATCCCAACATGGATCATTACAAAGGTTGCCACCACATTGGCCTCTTTTCAAAACATTTTCAAACCCACACACAAAGCACCATTTCAAACAATTGAAAGCACCATTTCAAACAATTGAAAATCAAGGCAAGTTGATCTAAGCAAGTAACTAAGAGCCCATGGATAACCATGGATAGAAAGGGTGCTAATACCTTCCCTTTCTATAATCTACTCCCCGAACCCAAGAAAACATCTCAAAGGTTTTTGCTGTGCTTTTTAACCTTTCCTTAGGATAAAATAAAAAGTCGGTGGCGACTCTTGCTCAACCGAAACATTTGCGAAAACAAACGTAAAACCTCAAGTCAGTTCTCCCACCGTATCACAGTAGGTACACTGGTCGAACTATACTGACCCTCTTCGACTTTAACCTCAATTTTTTGAGTTCTGTTAATTTTGAGGGGTGGTGGAAACAGTATTATGACGAAGAGTTCTTCGATGAGAAGGACTTCGCCCACCACCTCCGCGAGGCATTTAAGCTGGTTCTCGATAGGATCAAGAAAGGTATTACCTCTTTTCTTTCTCTTTGCTTCAGATTTATCATTCGACGCTCGATTAACTTTAGTTTTCTTGTCTTTTGTTTAGCTGTCAAGAGAACCACTTCAAAGAAGGTTGCTGAGAGCACAAAAGGGGGGAGATTTTACTGTCAACCCCTCTCCCAAGGTATTCACTTTCTTCCATACCTTTATTTTCTATGATTGTCTGACATGGGTACTGATTCCTTTGACTTGTCTTTTTGGTATTCAGAAAATTACCCCTAAAAAACGGAAGGTCCAGGAAATCCAAATCTCTAGCGACGAAGAGGAGGAGTCTCCTCCTGTTCCTTTGCAGAGACAAAGATTGAAGAAACCAGTTCCTGCCGTCGAATCTCGTCCCAAAATTAGGATTAAGACTACAACTGGGGGGCCTCTGCCTGTAGTCATCAACGAGCCTACTGAACAGGAAGTCATCGGCAGGCTAAACAATCCTAGCGAGAGTGATAACTCCAATCCTGATGCTGAAATCCCAATCCAGGTATTTGCTTCGACAGACCATCATTTATTTCTCGACTCCCTCTTTTTTATTTATGAGGATTCTGAAAGAAACGAACTTCTGTTATTTTTCAGGACACTGCTGGCACTTCCAAACGAGTTCCTACTCATGTCGAAGGCTCTGTCACCCTCTTGAATAGTGAAGGAGAGCCTACTTATAGGCCTTCGTCAGCGAAAGGCTCCTTCATGAGTTCAGCTGATGAAGTAAACCATGCTTCCGAACCTCAACATGAAACTATAGAGGAAGCCAATGAAGAAGAAGCTGTAGGAAACCAAGAAGAGGCAAGGGCTCCGTTAGTTGATGTGCAAGAAAATGAAGAGGAAAGTATCCCTGTTGCTAAGACTGTGACAACAAGGGAGGATGAAGGGATCCCAGGAGCTGGTGACAGAGAAGGTTCTGCTGAAGGAAACCAGAATCCTCCAGGCACTGAAGCAATTCCAGATCAAGTGGCCAACGTGGTTGTTACTGCCAACGAAAGTGTCCCTTCGACGAGATCCAGAACTAAGGAGGATTTGGCCTTGCTGAAACAGCAAAATCCTTTAGGTTATCTGACTGCAATTCTAGAAGGTCGAGAAAGTTCCTCTGATCATAGTGCCTCAACTGCATCTGGAAGATCTACTTCGACCTCTCCTCTCGACGAGACTCTTCAGAAAGTTAAAGCACAAATCTTCAAAAGAGATTTGATGTTAACCTTGGAGGGGGAACCAACGGCGCATTCTTTTCTGAAAACTACCCTGAAGGCTGTCGATCTCCTCGCTGCTTCTCCAGATGTGGCCAGTGTAATCTTAGACTTAATCTCCATTGTTGACCAAGTATCAGCTCATTATAACCGTCAAAGGACTCTTAATCGTGAGATTGAAGAAGCCAATGGTCAAGTGGCTGCTGCCTGGAATGCTGCTACCGAATCAACTTCCAAGGTAAAGAATTTGTCGAAGGCCCAGGAGGCTAGACAAAAGTAGGTCGAAGAGATAGATCAAGACACTGCTCAACTGAGGGTGCAAATTATAGAGTTGGAAGCTAAAATTGATGCCAACAAAAAAAAGAAGGAGGAACTTCTCGCTGTTAACACTGAATCAGAGAGCCAAGAAGAACTGGCTGAAGGGTTAAGGCACGCTAATCGAGCCCAATCTCTTGATGCTAAGCTCGAGACCCTCCATCAATCGAAGGCTCTATGTGATCGACGCCTAGAATTGAAAAGAATCAAGTACCTTCAGATTAAGGCCAATCTCCCCTTTTAAATCCTGTTTCTTTCATGTATGTAATCACTTGTTTGTAACAATTTCAGAGCCATTTTGGCACTTTTAATGAAAATTTAAGTTTCCATTTTGGCATTCTCTATTCAATAGTGACTATATATTACTTATTTTTACCTCTTGAAGCATAGGTCTATATGCTTTCAGGTATTTACCATTCACCTTCAAAAGTCTTTGATCTTCGCTTAACTCTTCGATCTCATAGGCTCTACCAGAGAAGGCCTGGATAATCTTGAAAGGTTCTTCCCACTTAGGAGAGCATTTTCCCAAATTTCTGTCTTTTCGATCCATTGGAAGAATTACTTTCCAAACTTGATCTTCAGGATGAAATGTCTTGGATTTCACTCTGCGATTATAGGATTTCTCCACTCGCTTCTTCTGCAGTCTCAAAAGATCCAGAGCTTTCAACCTTTCTTCGTCTAAGTCAACTAGTTCGTCTAACATCATATTCCAATAGACTTCAGAAGGAATATCATGATGTGTCTGAATCCTTGTCGCCTGCAGGTGGATTTCCATTGGCAATACTGCATCATGACCATATGTTAGGCGAAATGGTGTTGTTCCTGTGGCTTCTTTCGGACAAGTTCGACAAGCCCATAGAACTTGGTCTAGCGTCTTGTGCCAGTTTCTGGGTTTCTTTTCAACGTGTTTCTTTATAAACTGATCACTACTTTATTCGCTGCTTCGACCTGGCCATTCGCTTGCGCATAATAAGGTGTAGACGTTAACAGTTTAAACCCCATTTCCGCAGCAAAGTCTTGCATCTTTTGATCAGTAAAGACTGACCCTTGGTCTGTAGTTATTGTTTTGGGAATTCCAAATCTATATATGATGTACTTTTGAATGAACTCAATGACATTCTCTTGGTCTACATTGACTAACGGAATTGCTTCAATCCACTTAGTAAAATAATCAATGCCCACTAATATATATTTCTGGCTTTTAGAAGATGCTGGTCGAATTTCACCAATAAGATCCAAAGCCTATCCTCTAAAAGGCCAAGGTTTCACAATCGAGTGAAGTTTGCTTGCTGGCATATGTTGAATACCTGTATGTTTTTTACATTCTTGGCATCCTTTTGCAAACTCAACGCAATCCTTTAACATAGTGGGCCAATATAATCCTTGTCGAAACAATAACCATTTCGTCTTTTGGTCTACTTGGTGTGCTACACATGCCCCAGTGTGTGTGGTGGAAAGAGCTATATATGCTTCCGTCTCACTTAGGCATTTTAGAAGCACACCTTCAGGTGTTTTCTTGAATAAATCATTTCCCATTAACACATAACTCAGTGCTCTATACTTTATCTTTCGTTCTGTCGAAGCCGTTGGATTTTGTAAATAATCCACTATAGGTTTTCTCCAATCTTGTTCTGTTAGATTGTCTATGAATGAAATTTCAAAATTTTCATGATCAGTGCATCCCAACGTTATGGTCCTTAAATCCAATGGAGATAACTTAGTGGAAGTTACTCTCCCTCTAACTTCGATTGCTTGTTGTAGCCTGTCTTTCAAAACTTTATACCCGAAGGCAATCTGTGCTAAGTCGTTAGCTACTTGATTTTCCAATCTGGGTATGTGTCGAATGTTAACTACTTCGAAGTTCTTCAACAACCATCTAGCTATTACGAAATATATGATAAGATTTTCTTTTATGCATTTGTATTCTTTCGTAATTTGTTTTAGGACTAACTCTGAGTCTCCCATTATTTCGACCTGAGTTTCCCCTAATTCCAACAGGATTTCAAGGCCTGCGATTAACACTTCATATTCAGCCTCATTATTAGAGCAATCCCCATCTATTTTGTACTTAAATTTTGTTGGAATTTTGTTTGGAGAAATAATAAGGACTCCGACTCCAGTTCCATCTTTATAACTAGAACCATCAAAGTACAGTTTCCAGGGTTCGATCTCCAAATAATTCAGTGATCCTTCTTGTATTGAATGGTCGACTATAAAGTCTGCTACCACTTGGCCTTTCATAGCCTTTAGAGGCATAAAAGTTAATGAGTACTCAGTTAATGCAAGTGCCCATTTGCCAATTCTACTGTGCAAAATGGGTTTCGACAACATATATTTGAAAACATCAAAATGAGACGAAACATAAACATTAACTGGCTTTATATATTGCTTAAGTTTTGTACATGAAAAATATAGACATAAACATAGTTTTTCAACCTCATTATATCTAGTTTCTGCATCATTTAAAACTCTACTGAGGTAGTATATGAGCCTTTCGACACCATGTTCATCCTCTTGAGCCAGCATGCTCCCTAAAGTTTTATCAGACGTGGCTATGTACAGTCTCATACTTCTACTTCGACAAGGAGGCACCAAAATATGTGGTTTGGTGAGGTACTCTTTGATTTTGTTGAAGGCTTCTTGATGTTCTTGCCTCCATTCAAACCCTTCCTTGTTGAGTCGAAGTAGTGGCGAAAAGTCTTGCGTTTTCCCACTGAGGTTGGATATAAATCTCCTTAGGAAATTTATCTTCCCAAGTAAGGATTGCAATTCCTTTTTGTTCGTTGGCGCTTTGGCTTGCAAGATAGCTTTGGTCTTGTTTTGGTTTATCTCAATGCCCTGTTTATGGACCACAAAACCTAAGAAATCTCCCGCTTTGACACCAAAAGCACATTTTAAAGGATTCATCTTCAGACCGTAGCGTCTCATCCTCTCGAAGGATTATCGAAGATGATCCATGTGAGTCTTCCCTGAAACAGATTTTACAACAATATCATCAATATAAATCTGCATGAAAGTGTCAATAAAATCATGGAAGATCGAATTCATGGCTCTCTGGTACGTTGCCTCTGCATTCTTTAGGCCAAAAGGCATCACTACCCATTCATAAGTTCCTAAGGCCCCAGGGCAACGGAATGCCGTTTTCGACACATCTTCTTCAGCAATAAAGATTTAATTATATCCAGAGTAGCCATCAAGCATACTCATGTACTCAAAACCAGCGGCAGAATCCACAAGCATTTCCGCCACCGGCATTGGATATTCATCTTTGGGTGTTGCAGCATTCAGATATCTGAAATCGATGCACAGCCTCAAGGTACTGTTTTTCTTTATAACATGCACAATATTTGCAATCCATTCGACGTACCTGGTCGTTCCTATGAACTTGCATCTCAGCAGCCTTTCGACTTCTGTTTTGATTTTTGATAAAATCTCTGGTGCAAACCGTCTTGGAGTCTGCTTAACGGGCTTCTTTCCAGGCTTTATTGGCAACTGCAGTTCTACCAAACTTCTGTCGAGACCAGGCATCTCGTCATAATCCCATGCAAAGCAATCCTTGAACTCTTTTAGTAATTGGATCATTTCGACCCTGAGTCCTGGATCCATTTTTGTGCTTATGTACGTTGGCTTGTTCACCGGACCTTCGCCTAGATTTACCTCTTCTAGAGGATCTTGCGCCAACATTTTAACATTGTTCGCCAGTGGGTCCTTTTCGAAACCTAGAGGTTCATCGTCATAGATGGCGTCTAACCTCTGATCTCGAAGGTATTTCGTTCCTAAGTCGGGAGGCTCTGGGTCGAAATCTTTCCCAGGTCCTGTCTTCGAAAGGACTTGTTCATTGGCTTCAAAATCCATATACTTAACTTTAGCCTCCAAGGCCGCTATCATTCTGTTTTCGGCCACATACGCCGAAATCTTTTGGAGAGTTTATGACTCAGTCATCATCACCAAACTCGCTTCCCCAGCCTATTGGCCTTATGTCATCAACTCCCCCAAAGTCGATGTTGGATAAGTCTTCTCTATCCCACTGAAAGCCGTAGTCGGAGTGTAGGTATAGGGAGCAGAAGGCATTAGGAGTTGGGGTTAAATCAAACTCAGGTGGATTGCATGGCCCTATATGAGCCAGATTTCTGTCGAAGCTATTTTTTCCGACACTTTTAATTTCATCTAAGTAATAACTCTGATCTGCTTCAATGTTTTCCACAATGCCATCGGGGCGCCATATTGTGACCCTTTGGTGCATCGAAGATGTCACTGCTCCAATGCCATGTATCCACTCTCGACCTAGGAGGAGATTGTAGTTGGGTTTTGCTGAAATCACCATTAACATGGTGGGTCGGAGGATTGATCCTACTTTAAGGTCTAGCTGTATGACACCCATTGTGGTGCCAATTCCCCCTTCATAGTTGGATAAGACCATGTTATGTGGCTTTATGTTAGCATCTCCCTTGCCTAACTTTTCCAGCATGAATTGTGGTATGATATTGATGGTCGCTCCACAATCAACCAAAATTTTATTTATAGTTATCTCCCCTATCTTTGCTCTAATGAACAAGGGTTTCAGATGACTCTTCATTGCCTCTGTTGGTGGCTCAAAAAATGCGTTTTGTTCTTCTACGCAGCCATTGTTCATTACATAGTAACATACTGGCTTGTGGCTAGCCAGTTCTTGTTCAACCATTAGGTCAGTCTCTTCGACTTCGACCTCACGGTTGTATTCTTTAGGCAACACAGATATGACATTCACCCTGATGTCTAAATTTTCACTGGAATCAGAGTCGTCTTCATCATTCGACCCACATTCCTCCATCCAAGGCATAGGATTTCTCTCTAGAGGCTTCCTTTGTTTCCTTTGCACATTAGTGCTAACCTCTGGATAAGGTCCAGCTGCCTCTTTTTCGGCCTTTCACCGTCTTTAGAACCTTCTCCACTGTGAACGAGACATAGGATTTTTTCCTTTGTAATTGCTCGACACATGGGCCATCTTATTCGACGCAGAAGCATGGTATTCCTTTCTGTAATCTAAAGAAGAACCTCTTGGCACGTCGAATGCATGCCATCTCTCTTCATTTGGCCTCTTTCTTCCCATGGTGTTTAGCCAAGTATCTGTACGCACATTAGTTGGAGGCCTAAAAGTTGGTGGCCTCCTTACCTGACTCACGGGTCCTTGTTGATGCCCCCTTCTGGGGTCAAATCTGATTTATGAACCCATTCTTTATTGGGCATTGGTGCCCTGTTTTGCTTTTACAATTCGCATAGCTTGTATGTGTTCTGCAGCTTTCCTGTCGAAAATAGAGCTACATTTAGGGCATAGCATTACTTCCGACTTCTTCTTCTGGAACCTATGCAGAAAGTCCTCCAGATCTTCATTCTCCTTTGGGAATGCCATTTTATTTACTTCTTCTTGTCGAATGGCTTCCTCTGAGGCTTTAGCGCCAGAGACTTCAACCATGTTAACCTGCATGTTTCTTTTGGCAACAAGGTTGATCTTCTGCATTTTGGCCTCTAGGTTCTCTGTCGAACCTTTTAAAGCAGCCAAATAAGAACCTGTGGTGGTTCTTTTGCTGGAGCTCTCAGCAAGTCCTTTATTTTTGTTTGGGTCTTCAGTAACCCTTTTAATCAATTTCAGGCTTTCAGAAGCCTTCTTGTTCGACCCTTGGGCAACTTCCTTTTTCAAATCTAGGCCTTCAGTGGCCTTTCTCACCCCTTCAATAGTTTTTCTGGAAATGTTTCCAGTGAAACTTCCAAATATGGGTTTTGTGATGAAATCTTTAGAAACTTCCACCATGTGAATGCCAACTGGTTCAACATAATGTGCCTCCGTCTGTAGTGGGTTTGTGTCGATTTTCATTGCTGGCTTATCAACAAATTTTAGCCTTCCTTCCTTCAGCGCTTGTTGAACGAGATCCCTGAAAAGGAAACATTGTGAGGTTTTATGTCCCAAAAAATTATGGTATTTACAAAAACCTCTTTTCTTTCTCTGTTCTAAAGGAGGCAATTTTTCCCCTGGGGGCACTATCATCTGGCCATCTTTAACTAATAGATCAAATATTTCGTCACATTTGGATATGTCGAAACTATAAGTTTTCTTAGGAAATTTGTCGCTGTTTTTCTCAGGCTCTACAGGATTTTTCCCATTTGATGGCACTAGTAATTTACAAGAATATGGTGGTCCTTGTTTTAATTCTGCTAAATCTATTTCGCCTTCTTCGACATCTATAGGATCACTAGATGTCTCTGGATCGTTATCATCCATTTCAACATAAGCTACCCTTTCTCGTCGATGAGTTTTGGCAACTTTAGCTTTTTAAGCTTTAAGGCGTTCTACTTGTCAAACTCTATCAGCCAGTTGGGCCATATCTCTTAGGTATTGTGTATCTAACTTTTTCCTTATCGAATAATCCAGGCCCCCGCTGCTATTTCGACTAATTCATGCTCAGGAACTTGGGTAAAGCATCTGGCTTTGAGTAATCGAAACCTATTTAAATATTCATCAATTGGCTCTATAAACCTTCTCTTCACACTAGCCAATTCTTTTAGACTTATCTTGGTCTGGCCCATGTAGAATTGTTCATGGAACAATCTTTCCAATTGGTTCTAGTTGTGGATCGAATTGGCTGGAAGGGTGGTGAACCAAGTGAAAGCGTTTTTCGTTAGGGAACTTGGGAAATATTTGATTCTAAGGTTTTCGTTGTTCGCTATTTCCCCGGCCTCTATCAAATATCTAGCCACATGTTCGAGAGTGGATTCTGTCGTATCCCTTGAAAATTTAGTAAACTTTGGTACTTTTCCCCTAGGTGGTAAGTCTGTTTGCAGAATATATTCTGACAATGGGGATGTAAAGTTTGGTATGTGAAAACCAACGTTCATCCCGTTTTGAAGCATAATCCTTTCGATCATGGCAGTTAAATTATTGTCCGTTCCATAGTTTTGGTGTCGAACTTGCTGTATTAATTCGTCATCATTTTGGTTTCTATTAGCCATAATAACTCCTTGATCAATTTCTCTAGGGTGTCGTGGTATTTGAACCCTTGGTTGTTTTATTTCTTCTCTAGGGATATGGGTGTTTGGATTAACGGTCACATCCTCTTCCATGATTACCCCTTGATTTGCTCTTATTGGTATTCTCTGGGGTTGTCGAACAACTTGGGGTACCCCAAAGAGTTCAGCCATGCACGTCATTTGCGCTGTCATCTGTTGATTCGACTGCGTAGCAGTTTGAATAAGGAGGTTTAGCACTGTACTTATAGTTTGTGCTAACATTTGTACCATGTCTTGGTTACTTTCTTCCATCTGTTGCCTCAAAATTGCTGTCGAAACATTTGTGAGGCTAGGTATTACATGAGATGGCCCTCCCAAAAATTGGTTTCTACTGGCTCCAGACCCCTGTAATGGCGATGTTACATTCACCAAAGGTTCTGAAAAAGTGGAAGCAACATTCATAAGACTAGCCATTTCAGTAGTTGGCATACCATATGGCTGCTCTCGATCCATCCAGGTTGTCGAAAATCCTGGGGGCACAACTGATCGAGATCCTAGATTTACCCTTGGTGGAGGAGTTCCTAATGGACCTCTTGGACCTACATACGAAAGTAAGGGTCCAGTTTGATTCGTGGTTAGCGTTGGTATTGATCCAACAGAAGTTGGGATATTCCCTTCGACAACAGTAGTAACCACTGTTCCTGTGACTGGTGGAGGTATTTCTCCATGGTTTGGCTCATTAGCCATACTACTCTCACTATTTTCCTTCCTAACAGTATACTTGTTGGTTACTCTACCACTTCTTAATAACATGCAATGTTATAACTGTACAGGAAAAACACAGTAACATAAACAAGATTTTTTAATAAAAATTAGCAACGTCCCACCGGGTGTGCCAATTTGTTTACCGTTGTTTTTGGTAAACAACCACTGATCTCCAAAAAGGAAAGTTCTTTTTGGTTTACTTACGGTATCGATCAGATTAATCCCAAAACATATGCTAATTTTTATGTAAGACGGATAAGCAGGAAGAACGCAAGTTCGACCCAGAGAAAAGATGTTTGAGATTTTGGAAGAATAGATAGGAAAGTAGAAATGCAAGTAAAAGAAGTAAAAAAGATAACTTTGCAAGATAATAGTAAAGTAATGTAAAAGACTTTCATTAATAAAAAGAGGTGTTTCCAACGTACATTTCTCAGTTTTATCCTTTCTCACGCAGCGGTTACTTGGGTAATGTTTGAGTTACTTAGTACAATAGGTTGAACACCCTTAAAAACTACACAAGTTCCCCAATTTATACTAAAAATAAGTAACTGTCGAGGGATCATTCTGCGCTAAGATGAAGACAAGTGTCTTCTGCATATCCCTCGACCTATGGCTTTTAGCCACATTGCTTCTTCTTAGCCGCTGGCGAAACTGCCTTTCCTTCCAACAATTCAAATTCAAATATCCCTTGTATCACGTGTCAAAACGAAGATATTTTTCTCTCCGTAGAAGGACATAAGTCCTCTTCAGTCGAACAGGCCTGAAGGTGAGCCCTGGTCGAAGGCTCCAAAATAACTTAGATTTTTCTCCTAAGTTATTTCATACGTCAAATATTCTTCTTAACTTGGTTCATTCCAGTTATTTTGGTCTAAAAGACCAAATATAGTAAGTGTCGAATTTGGGAGCCAACACCACACCACAAGCACACTTTCAAACAAAAGCAAGTGATCTAGCAAGCAACTAAGAGCCCGTAGATAACTACGGATGGAAAGAGTGCTAACACCTTCCCTTTTCATAATCTACCCCCCGAGCTCAAGAAAATAATCTCAAAATTATTTCCTATTCTTTTCACCCTTTCCTTTATTGGATAAAAGAAAAGTCGGTGGCGACTCTTGCTATCCGCAACAATTGTGATCAAACGCAAAATATCCCAAGTCAGTTCTTCCACCGTATGACCAGAACTGGTGACTCTGCTGGGGAAAATCTTAAAAGTGGGGTTACCTTATGGCTAGATCACCTTTACTTGATTTTCTTTGTTTGATTTGTTTGCTTTACATTTTGGTTCCTTGTTTGGGCTTGTTTTGATCCTCTACCCGGATCTGGGACACCTTTTTAGGTAAATAACAATAGATTATGGAAACTGTACAACGTAGACTGATATGGTTGAAGCAATGGCTACGTTAGCGTGATACATTTGTTGGTACTGGTATCCCTTGTGTTGAATCGAGGAGAATGCGGGGCCGCTGAGCAGTGTCATGAAGCACTAACTTACCTTAGAACCTTAATTGAACAACTTGGCCATTAGGAAGTAGTGAGATAGCCGTTTCGGTGGAAAGCTGAAAATTGGTTGATACTCGATACTACACTCATTGAGATTGGACTTTTGGGATATCTTGGCCGCAAGAAAATATTGATTGTGCTGAGACAACGCCTAAAAGAAAGGTCAATGATATTGAGACCCATAGAACCCGATTACTTTCTAGGACAGGTTGAGCCAACTAAACTTCAAGAGGGTACTTACCTACCAACTCCATGCAAGCCTAAACCTAAGGACTTGTCTGCTTTATGTGTACATAATAACTTGCTTACTTGTACATAACATCATAAAAATCATAACATCATAAGCATTCTCACTAACCATTTCAAGGATCTCAAGGGTATGTGATACAGGGTCATGTTGAACCAGACGCCTATCAAGGGGCAAAAAGATTCATTCTCTAATCAAACACCGTCAAAGACCAAAGCACGATAACTTGAGTCAAGGGCTATGACCCACTTGACATGGTGAGCTTGATTCTTGTGGAAGGACATCCATCGATACAAAGTTCTCCAATCAAAGTTGTTGATCAAAATTCAAATTCTAACTTCTTGTGTTTACCCTACGAGATCCTTGAAAACATGCATCCATATATCATGCATCATATCATGACAGGTTTCTCCCATGCAGGCCTCCTTATCTTCTTACTATTTATTTCAGTAAGATGGATATGGAGCAGACGGTGAAGAATCTCCAAGCAAAAAACGCTCAGTTCCAACAAATGCTCATGAACTTAGCCAAGGGGCAGAAAGATCTGAAAACACTCTTCACCAAAGAGAGCAAGAAGAAGACTAAGAAAAGGGCTATCATCCTCAACGTGGGAAGAAGGTTCAAGAGGCATTCCCAACTAGCTCAAAAAGCTGATGCTTCTTCTGAAGAAGAAGATATTCAAGAAGAAGAAGCTAGAAGCATTATGGCTAACATAGCTATTGATGACGAAGACTCTTTTGAGGAGAAATATCCACCGACGAATGAAAAATACAAACAACTTAAAGACAAACTAAAAGCTGTGGAGATCCAAGTTGTGCCTGGCTTGGACTTAGGAGACATATGTTTAGTTTCTGGAGTGGTCATCCCACCAAAGTTCAAAATCCCTACCTTTTCCCTGTATGATGGAGTCTCTTGTCCTAAGATGCATCTTAAGTCTTATGTCCGCAAGATTCAACCATACACAACTGATTAGAAGCTCTGGATCCATTTCTTCCAAAAAAGCTTAGCTGGGATGCAACTTGAGTGGTTCTATTAATTAGAGAGTTCCCACATTCACATTTGGGAATATGTAGCTGCTGCTTTTTACAAGAAGTACCAATATAACTCTGATCTTGCACCAACTCGTATGCAATTGCAGAACATGACCATGCGTTCCAACGAGGGCTTCAAAGAATACGCCCAAAAGTGGAGAGATCTGGCTGGTAGGGTGCAACCCCTTTAACTGACAGGGAGATGGTTGACATTTTCATGGGAACTTTGACATGACCTTTCTTCAATCACCTAATCGGAAGCTCCTCAGTCGGGTTCACTGAGATAATACTTACTGGAAAAGGGTTGAAGCCGACATCAAAAGCGGAAAGATCCAAGGGGCTACACCCTCTGATACTCATAAAATCCATACAATGGGAAGAAAGAGTCCAATGTTGTGTATGGTCAAAAGGGTCATAACAAGAACAATCATGACAAACATGTGGGGGCAGTCCTGATCTCCGGTCTTACATCACGGTGGCAACAACAAAGGGGAAATCAGCGAAGGCCAGACGAGCCCAAAAGACAGTTTACCAATATCAACATGCCGCTTTATCAAGCACTACCACACTTGTTGAAGATGAATCTGATTACGTTGATAGGACCTCATCCAAACCCCAAAACTTCTTCTCCTAACTACAATCCTGATGCAATATGTGCATATCATTCCGAAAGTCCTGGGCATGATACTAATGATTGTTGGGCACTGAAATACAAGATTCAAAACATGATTAACGCCAAGGAGATCGAGTTTGATCTTTCGGAGACTCCCAACGTGATCACCGCTCCCATGCCAAATCATTGGACGTTCGAGTTCATTTTGAATTTTTAATTATAATTTCTGTTGTTACTCAAACACTTATCTATTAATGTCAAACTTTATTTCATTAATGCATTGCATATGCTTGTCATGAATTTCATTCATTTGTTTTTACTATGTTTAAGCTATGCTTTCTACTCTCTTTATGACATTCAACTCTTTCTAAAAGTTACAAGCCTTTAGAGGGAGGATGACGAAAACAATGCCTTAATCTCATACAATATGCTTTTGGACAGACCTTGCTGACGATGTACATGCATTCTTTCAATTCCTAAACACTGGAGTTATAAGGAGGGTAATCCCTAGTAAACCCCTTTGAGCCAAATAAGTATTAGTTTCCTTTTTTTTTACATAAATTGAAACCTTTAATCAAAACATGGGGCAGGGTAGTCTCTCAGTTAATTCAAACGCGTGTTCAGTTGCAAACTTTCACTTCTTATACAACGAATGACATCAAAAACATTCCTCTGGAGTCAAAAGGCAGTGATGGTTCCCTATCACATAGGAAGCCATTATCTCTCAAAAATAAAAGCCCATTAAGTCAAAACTTACGAAGAAGACTTAAGAAAAAAACTGGGGCATCCCGCTGACTGTAATCTCAAAACGAGAACAGTCAGGCAAAAATCCGGGATAACAAATAAAAAAAAGGGTCACTACAATTCCTCAACAAAAATGTTGCAAAGATGACTGCCTTCTGACAAACTTAATTTGTCCGAACCATCACCAAAACGTCATTCCAGACTCAACTGGAGTTCAAACGCACAATTAACTAAGCTTAGGACTGAAGAACATCACGAAGAATGGGCGGGTACAAATATACTTTGAGCCTTATCCTTTGTTTCTTAAACCATGAACCAGACCATGATACTACCTTTCTAAGTCCTAATTGAAGAATGGGTTAGTTCAAAAGCATACTGTTACAAAAGGTATCCTGACTCCTGTAAGGCTTACTCTAAATCCTAATTTGAATTCACATACTTGCAAAAATTCTTTTATCTGCTAAAATGCATTTTCAAAACTTTAAGACAAGCATAAACTTTGCATTATTTTGAATATCGCTGTTTGCATATAGCTAATTGTTTGACAACAGGAGAATTCACACGAGAAATATCCAGTGAATAAAAACTCTCTCAATGAACAAAATCACTTCAAGTGGGAAGAAACTTCCAGTAACAGGTCTCCTGTAAGCAAAGGGGCATGACGTGCCACTGTCCAACCCGTTTGGGGCAATCAAGGCAAGAATCCAAGAAATCTCTCAAGAAATACTGAATATACCAGGGGCAGGTCTGTAGCTGAATCACTTGGGGCATTGAACGCGGATCCCCATAAAGGGCTACGTACAGCCAAATATTTCCTGGCAGTGCCACAAACATTTGTTACTAGGGGCAATGATAAATCCCTCACAAAGTACTTTTCATAGGGTGATCCTTAGCCAGAATTTCAATCCATGAAAACTTCTCCCCAACTGAGTTGATCTCAAGAATCCTCGAGGATTTTTGCCAAAAGAAGACACCTCTCCAACAGATTGGTAACATGGTTTATTTCCCCAACAAACTGCAGATTCCCCAGTTTGAGTTTACCTCTCCGACTACTACAAATCAAGGGACCACAACTCCTCTTCCCCAGTAGCATGCTCTAAATCCCCAGTAAGTTACTGTGAAGCCTGGAATCCGACCAGATATCAGTTCAACTTCATCCTTTCAAGTAAGTTATTATGAAGCCTGGAGTTTGACCAAATAACAATTAACTTCATCCACCTCAGAAATCTGCTTTGAAGCCTGGAATCTGATTAGATAGCAGTTCAAAGTGTTTAAGTTATTACGAAGCCTGGAATCCGACCAGATAACAGTTTAACTTCACTCTCCCAAGAAATTTCCTGTGAAGCCTAGAATACGATCAGATAACAGTTAATTTAATCTTCCCCAGTAAGTCACTACGAAGCCTGGAATATGACCAGATAATAGTCAACTTCATTATCCCCAATAATTTGCTACCAAGCCTGGATTTCGACCAGATAATAACTAACTTCTGATGCTCTCCAGTCAGGGATAATTCCCCAGTAGAGCAATAGACAACCAAAATTCCTGAACTTTATTCCCCCAAGCAGAAATCAACATTCTCCACAAAGATTTCTCAAGCCAAAATCAATATTCCCCAGCAGAGTTCTCCTCAAACAACAAAACAGGAATCCCCAGTGGAAACATTCTAAACAAAGTTTGAAGACACACCTACTCTTGAACAGCAGTCCGGGATTTAAGGGATCCCCAACACTTATCAAGGATTTTTTTTCCGAGGCAAAGATACATTGCAACAATACTTCACATTCATACATCATATAACATACATGATATATGCATACAACACAACCTTATTTTTGAGAACATCATTACATAATGCGTTTCACACATCATGACATTGCATACAACTAACCCTTTACCTTTTCAGGAAAGATCAATTGACTGATAATTATCATTAACAATTTTCAAGACTAGTTCTTGAAACAAAACAGAGCAACTATCTACACGACCAGACGAAGAAATCTTACACGGATTCCTTCTCATAATTTCCAGATGCAGTTTTACACGGACTAATCTTGAAGCAACCCTACCCAGGTTCCTTCTCATTTTCAGATGCGGTTTTACATGGACTTATCCTGAAGCAACCCTACCCAGGTTCCTTCTCATTTCCAGATGCGGTTTTACACGAACTCATCCTGAAGCAACCCTACCCAGGTTCCTTCTCATTTCCATATGCGGTTTTACACGGACTCATCCTGAAGTAACCTTACCCAGGTTCCTTCTCATTTCTAGATGCAGTTTTACACGGACTCATCTTGAAGCAACCCTACCCAGGTTCCTTCTCATTTCCAGATGCAGTTTTACACAGACTCATCCTGAAGCAATCCTACCCAGGTTCCTTCTCATTTCCAGATGCGGTTTTACACGGACTCATCCTGAAGCAACCCTACCCAGGTTCCTTCTCATTTCCAGATGCAGTTTTACACAGACTCACCTGAAGAAACCCTACCCAGGTTCCTTCTCATTTCCAGATGCAGTTTTACACGAATTTATCCTGAAGCAACCCGACCCAAGTTCCTTCTCATTTCCAGATGCAGTTTTACACTGACTCATCCTGAAGCAACCCTACCCAGGTTCCTTCTCCTTTCCAGATGATATTTTACACGGACTCATCCACACGATCCAGGTTCCTTCTCTTAAATTCTAGATGAAGCTTCACGTGGATTCATTTTGAAGCAGCCCTACACAGGCCCATCATAAATTGAAGAATATCCAAGACCTCTTCTGGGTAGATTTATTTCTTCCAGTTAATAACAGGCGAAGCAAAGTCCTCTTCTGGGTAGATTTATTTCTTCAAGTTAATAACAGGCAAATCCAATACCTCTTCTGGGTATATTTATTTCTTCCAATTAATGACAGTCAAATCAAAGACCTCTTCTGGTTAGATTTAGTTCTTCCAAATTAAAAACAGGAAAAAGACATCTACTATTTCAGTCTCAATCAACCAAATTATTTATCCTGATACCTTTCCCAGTCACTCTAGATGACATCTATAAGCCCATATCCAACAACTTTCCATCATTTCTCCAAATGGTATCTTTAAGCCCATTACCTACACAATCAACCACCACACCATCGAGTGCAAATTTCTGGGCACTCTAGTGTTCAATCATCTTCTACCTTCAAGCTACGAACGACAACATGTCATACTTGCTTTTCAGGTTTAAGAAGATTGATCAGGGGAAACTGTTGTACCCCAAAATTTCCCCTCTCATTTCTCAAGAAATTTCTCATAAGATCTTCCATGAACCAAGTTTGCAGCACTGATACATCAATTTAGGTTTAGAATTGGCACAAGGGCAAAATGGTCAAATGCATACTGAGAAGTTAAACTTTGACTTTTGAATCAAAATCAAGTTTCAAGAATCACATTTTATCAAGACATGGTAGAATATGAAGCTGGTTCATCAAGAAAATCAAAAGTCAAAATTACTTTGGAAAAGTCAAAGTTCTAAACACTTAGAAACTTTTCTAAGTGTTAAGAAAGTATGATAAGTTCAGAATTTCTGGCCCAATTTTCATCATGATGCAAGATGATTCAGGAAGAACTTCTGACACAAGAGTTGTAGATCTCAATGAGATTTAAAACATTGCAGAACAGAACTTCTCCTAGAAATACTGGGTTTCAAGTTATACATCCTTGAAGACACGTTCATGAAGCTAAAACACTTAGTAAATTATGAACCTTTCCAAGTCAGAATTTGGTTCGAACATCTGGGCCAGTTTTCACGAAGGTATAATCATAGTTTGCAAAAGTGATTCAAAGAGGGTTTATAAAGCATGTTACAAGCTTTCTGAAAAGTCTGAGGACTCCTTCAGATCATGCTGGAGCAGGGAGATTCAAAAATCATAAGTTGGACATCTGCTCTTAATCCAAATTACGTTCATGATGAACTTCTGTCCAATTTCAAGCTAGGCTGAATAATCTCAGGTTGCAGGTATTCTTGCTTGTTAAATCTCATCATCATTTAATGCTCACACCAACTTTTGAGTCTTTATCCCAGCGGTTAAACCTTTATCTAAAAGATCTTCCCACGTGTGGCATGAAAGTACCACTACTGTCCTTGGAAAGTAAACTTTTGTACAAAGTTTATGCTAGGCCCATACTTTACTTTTGTTTCTGAGTGTACTTCTCTATAAATCATGCCTACAAACTCATATTAGGCATGTTTAAAGCTTCTAACCACTCTACTTTACCTTGAAACTTGCTTGGCTAAACTTGCTTAAAAAACAAGTCAATCATCCATAACACATGATGGATGTACTCTTGACTTCTCCAAGCTTCTAAATCCTTTGCCTATAAATTAAACTTCATTTGAAACTGTTAAAGGGGTCGGAAGATATTGGAAAAAGCCTTAAAACCTTGCTGAAAATTCCCAAGAACCTGAAACTGCAAACACAAATACAAAACCTACTAGTTTCCGATTTTTTGCATCCAGACTCTAATTTTTCTTGTGCATTTCTTGGCCAAATCACCCACACAGTTTCTGATATACACTAGAAGCCGTCCCATTTTCTGTTGTCAGACTGTAACACAATCTTCACCAATCTCCATTTCAAAAAAACAGAACTTTGCACCTTGACTGCTCCAGAACTTTCCCACCATTCATAGCTCAAGTTAAGAGTTGCTTTAGCTTTCTGAGAACTTGAGGAAGCTGACCAGAACATCACAGCAACCTAAACCAGGATCTAATTCACAAAACAATTTCCAACTGCAAGGTAAGTTTCTTCTTAATTTAATATCATTACTTAGGCATTGTCATGCTTGCATTTGCAAAGATACAATGTAGATATCATGGCTCTGATTCTGTACATATTTATAGATTTCATGTATATGGCCTAAGTAGAGAGAATTTCAGATCAGAATTTCTCGAGGAAATTAGGGTTCAGAATTAGGATTAGCATAATTCATGTTTGTTTATGGCTTACAGTTTTGATGCGTTGTATTTCTGAAATCATGATGACATTTTCCATAACTGCTATGTTTGCCTTTTCCCTTTGTGTTGAGAAATGACTAAGTTGCAGATGCTCTGGATGGCATGGAGAAGGAGATGAAGTTCATCATCATAACTTACTTTGTGATACATGTCTATGTTTTTGCTTCTAATACCATATGTACAGCCACCCAAGTGGTAGAAAACGTGCACATAAGACATTAGTGTTAAGGGTCCTGGGTTCTAGCCCCAGAAGCATCTTTTTATGTTTATTTCCTGAAATTTTTACCCCATTATTTGTCAAGAAATATCCCTGGACCAAAACTTCTAGGTAAACCCATCCATTTGTTTGTCAAAACAGTACTCCTGGACCAGAACTTCTAGACACTCTCATCCCACAACATTGTCACCTCACTCTCTCAGCAACTAGAACTTCTAACCTTCCAGTAACACTAGAACTTCTAGGTTCTCAGCAATCAGAACTTCTAGACTCTCTCCGCAATCAGAACTTATAGGCTTTCCTTTATTTCCAACAACTTCATAACGTTAGTGCATCTGGATCCAGAACTCCCGGCTTTCCCTTTTTGCTAACATTTGCTTTCTGATTTACAGCGGGCCTGAGTCAAAATTTCCGCTCTCTCCTCTTTCAGCAACGCGCTGACTCTAACTCTTATTCCCTTATTATTTTTATCATCACTTTATTTGAATTAATAAAAAAACACCAAAAATACTTTATATTCACATGCTTTATTTTATTTCTTTTAAAAAAAAATACTAAAAATATTTTCTTAAGCAAAGTTATTTCTCCTCTTAACAAAAACAAAACAAGTATATTTTGCAATTCTTGTACATTATTTCAATATGGTTGTAATATATAATTAGGACTTTAATTTCTTGCAATCCCCATTTGTAAATTTGCACACCCCATCCCCAAGTGATTGTAATAGCGTATGATATTTACTTTCCGTAATTTATCACTTTCATATAAATGCTAGTAATTAGGATTTTTATGGAAAGATGAAAACAACAAGTAGACAACCCCTAATCAAAGACTAAATACATGCAAATCAAACAAACTATTCACACATGCACCCCTAGGGTTAACTCCACTTGTTGCCTAAAAATGGTCATGACATGCATGTGAGATGTCTTAGCAAAACAATCAAATAAATACAAGATCATAGTGCCTCGATGATGCTTCGAATGTTTCCTTACAAATGATCTTAGTACCTCAAAAAGGAAATGCTAAGATATCTCACAATGTTGCTATCATGACTATACGATGATCCACGCTTGTCCCTTTACATCTAAAGATAAGGCTTCTTACCAATCAATGGTAAGATAGCAACATCTAAAGGAGGAGGAAAATAACATTAAAGACCTTTTGCGTAGGTAGGTTGCTCCTAGTTGCTTGCTTGCTCACAACAAAAACATTTCATACACCAACACTTTCATTTTAGAAACATTTTCAAAAGACAACACTTTGCATGCGTTCTTATAGAGACGAGAACCATTACAAAGACACCTTTTCAAAATCATTTTCAAAAAACAAATTTCGCAAACATCTCTATAAACTATTTTCAAAACCAACACTTTGTACACGTTCTTATAAAGACGAGAACCATTACAAAGGCACGTTTTTAAAATACTTTCAAAAGCCACACCACAAGCACACTTTCAAACAAAAGCAAGTGATCTAGTAAGCAACTAAGATCCCGTAGATAACTACAGATGGAAAGGGTGCTAACACCTTCCCTTTCATAATCTACCCCTCGAAATCAAGAAAATAATCTCAAAGGTATTTCCTGTTCTTTTCACCCTTTCCTTTATTGGATAAAAGAAAAGTCGACGGTGACTCTTGTTATCCACAACAATTGAAGTCAAACGTAAAACATCCCAAGTCAGTTCTCCCACCGTATGACAATGGTGTTTAACATCTCAAAGGCAGACAAGAGGTCTGGAAAATATGCTTATGAAGAAACCTCATAGGGTGTGGTGTCAGCTGCTGGTTTTTGATTCCCATATACGGTCAACTGTTGAAGTATAGATCTCTTGTGTTCTCCATATGTTTGAGATTGATGTCTTATCTGATGTCAGAACATCATCTCAGGTGGGTTTGTTGCTTTAGAAGAAAGCTAAACTGAAGATCATGGGGTGAACATTACTGATCACCAATGAATTCCAAAATTGAAATGTTTAACCATGATGGTGTGTGAAGTCCAGTCTCTGATCAAGTCTGGAATGTTGTGAAAAATCCTCTTGTGCTAGGAATATGACAAAGAAGGATGTTAGAACAAATGTTTAAACATTTGTGGAAGAGGAGTATAATCTGCAATATGTGGGGAAGTATTCCTCTGATGACAAATACCATGTCGGGAGCTGAATATAAGTTTGATATTGATAAAATGTGCATTTACTGATGGTAAAGACCTTGACGGGAGCTGGGTACTTATCAGATGTGTGGATTCAAATATGGTTTCTGAACTCTTTGGTTCAGAAAGTTTATGAGAGTTTATTTATCTCATTGGGTATTTAGGTGTCTATGATTACCTGAATAAGCTGCAAAAGGTGTATGCTTTTGAGATCTTCTTGTTTGAAAGGTGTTGTATCCCAAAATTTTCCCTACCATTTTCAATTAGAAAGATGGTTAAAAATCAACTATATTGGACAAAAAGTCAACTTTGACCAATTTACAGTCAAACTTCAAGATTTTTGGTCAACATCAATATTTTGAAGTCACATTCATCATTTTATCAAGGGTTGATCATGATTTATCAAGAAAACTCATGATTTATAAAAAGTGAAAAAAAGTTACTAAATTAGGATTTTCTTTAGGAGAAGTCAAATGAACTTTGACCAAGCATAACTTTCACATACTTCATCAGAAATTTCTCAACCAAAGCCTATCTTGAAGTAAATTTAATTATGTACAACTTTGTCTCTCTAAGCTCAAGGCAAAAAATGCTTCATTTAAGAGATATGGTCCAAAATATTACAGGTCTTTTTAAAAGACAACAAAAAGACACTTTTTATCAAAGCACTTTACATCAATATAAAGGCTTCAAATGAAACAATTACCAACATGAAAGTTGTAGGAGACATCTTGAGCTTTCCAAAAAGTCTAAGATCACCTTCATGTGAAAATAATTGTGCAAGATATGATTTCTGCAAGTTGGGAAATTTTGAGAAAATGTATGAAATCAAAATTGAGGAAATTTGAATTTTTGGGCTAAGGGGCCTATCTTTTAAAGTTCAAATGTGTTCCTGACCTCATAATCGACCTTTAAATTAATTCATTTATTTTTATAATTTTTATTTCTTTTTATTTTGATTTTATTCAATTAAAAGAAAAATAAATCAAATAAAATACCAAATAAACGGTATAAGGCATGATAATCTATTTTTGAATCAAATAATAAGTCTAAAAAGCTGGTGACAACTTGAAAAAACATGTAAATATTGATTGGTACATGATCGACATAAGAAAGAAATATTTCATGCAAAAATTCCAATCAAAGATTTGATCATGAAATACAAGATATTTGATTCACTTTTGTTGACCTAATCTTCTCATTATAAGTACTCAACACCTTCAGACATCAAGGACACGAAAATTGCCACAAGAACAAACTCTCAAAATCTCAAATTTTATCAATATTTAGGGCAACTTGAAACCCTTATCTGTAACTTCTTTCAATCTATTTCAAGCATTCCATCAGCTTCCTGAAGTTCTCAGGAGTCCCTCCCAATCATCCTTGAAGCAATTCCATGTCCAAAACAGTCATACCTAGTTGCACTGGTTGGGTAATTTTTGTGAATCTCAAGCTTTTAATCTATGCATATATAATAAATTTGATGCATGTATACATGTTCACGATCATGTTTATGACTATTTTGATCCATTATTTGCAAGCTCTAACGCATGGATAAGGATATGCCATTGCTAGGGAAATTTGAGATATTTTCTTCGAATCTCACGATACAAGTGTTTTCAGGCAAAACTAAGGCCACCATTAGATTCACAAGGGTCAAATTAGGGGGATATGGTCCCTTTTTTGATTTAAATCTTGCTATTTTTGTAGGTTGAAATTTGGACTCACCAGAGAAGACAACCGGAGCTAGGGCTCCGACGCCTCTCTGGTATACATTTTATTATTTATTTAATTGTTTCTATACTATGACACAAAGGAAGTGCAGCGCAGTTGATTGGAGACGAAGGCATGCAACATGAGGGGTGTGGGTTCGATTCCCGTGTCTTGCAATTTTTTTTTTGTTATTTTTCCAAACGAACATGCAAATTTATTCTATATTGATCAATTCCTATTCTCAAACACAAATAGGGGCTTGTTCTAGTGGCAAGCAATGCAGTCTTGGAAGGCAGGGGGTGTGGGTTCAACACCCACCCCATACAATTTTTTTTACCCTTTTTTCCTAACCTAATTTTCTTTCTTTTTCTCAATTAATTATCTTTTTAATGAATCATCAACTAACCTAATCTTTTTTAAAACTATATAAAAATAGGATTAGGGTTTCTAGTTAATAATATTTTTTGATATATTTTACTTATTAATTAATTAATTTTTCTTAATATTAAAATTAATAAGAAACAATTAGGTTTTTATTACTATTATCACTTAATTTATTTTCTATAAAACATCAAAAACATTAACACCTAGATTTTAGTTCTTTAAACATTTTTATAACATTATTTTATTTCTTATTGCTTTTTAATTTTATTAGAAAAAATTTATAGGTCGCACTATCGATGTAATAGCGTAAATTTCTTTTTTTCGCATTTTTTTTAATTATGTATCTGCTACGAGGATGTAATAGCGTAGGTTTAATTTTCCTGCAAATCTATATACTTATGTATCTTCCCCAAAGCCATGTAATAACTTAGGTCTTTACATTCCACACTTTATTTTTCTATACATATATAACTGTTAGTAATTAAGTTTTGTATGACAAGACTAAAAACAAACGTAGAAAACCCTAATTTCCAAGATAAATAACTGAAATCAATACACTCTTCAAACTTTCACCTCTAGGGTATCATCTATTGTTGCCTTATGATATTGGTCACGTCCCTCGAAAAGTGGGGATAATTTAGCAAAAGACCCTCAATCAAATCATCATGTCCCTTTCGAATAAATATCATAGTCCCTCGATGACCCTTCGAAGTTTCCTACAAAATGATCTAGTCCTTACGAGTAAATGATGATAGTCCCTCAGCTACAATTGGTAAAGTGTCCTTACATGTTGCCTTCGATGATCATACGATGACCCTACGCCTTTCCCTTCACATCCAATAGATGGGAATACCTACCAACTAATGGTATGGATAGTACTATCTTTAAAGGAGAAGGAAAAGAATAAGAAAGACTTTAGTGGGTAAGAACTCCTAATTTCTTGCTCACAAACTTTTCTCACAAACAATACATTTTTCACACTACTTTTCAAACAAATATTTTCAAAAAAATACTTTGTATACATTCTTGAGGACTGATACAAGAATCATTACAAAGTTAGCCTTACATTGGTATTTCAAATTTATTTTCAAACAAAGCACATACACAAAGCAAGTTTTCAAAGTGAACTAAGAAATTAAGAGCCCGTAGATAACTACGGATGAAAAGGGTGCTAACACCTCCCCTTTTCATAACTTACCCCCTGAACTCAAAATATATCAAATATCTCTCCTGTTCTTTTCACCTTTCCTAAATATTGGATAAAAGAAAAGTCGGTGGTGACTCTTGCTATCCACATATTTAGATAAAACAAAAATAAATCAGTTCTCCCACCGTATTACAGAACTGGCGTCTCTGCTGGGGAGATTCTAAAAGAGGGGTTGCCTTAGAGTTTATATCACTTTACTTGCTTTAATTGTTTGCTTTGTCTGATTTAATTTAAAGGTTTGCTGGGGTATTATTGCTTGTAAGATCCTACACCCGGATCTACGGATTCCTCAGGTAAGTAGCAATAAATCATAAACACTGTACGACGTAGACCGATATGGTTAACATGATATCTATAGTTAGTGTGAAACTTTGGTTTGTATTGATGTTCCTTGAGTCAGTCAAGGATAACATTAGGCTTCCACGTGGTTTCGTTAACACTAACTTACTTTTAGAACCTTAACTAACCCATCTTGGCCATTAAAAGGTAGAGAGATAGCCGACTTTGGTGCATTCTAAAGTTGGTTGATAATCGAGGCTACACTCATTGAGATTCAACTTTCAAGATGTTTTGCTGGCAAGCCGGTTTTCGTACTAAAATAAAGCATGCAAGAAAGTTGGGTGATATGATATTCCTAGAACCCGATTACTACTTTAAGATAGGTTGAGTCAACTTAACTTCAATAGGGAGGGTATTTACCTATGGACTTAATGAAAGCCTTTAAACCTAAGGCTCTTGTGTGAATTGTTTGTGTTTGCTACTTATTTAACATGGACATAACATCATAACATCATATCATCATAACATCACATTTTCACTAACCATTTTAAGAACCTAGGGATTTATCTTTGTTCCCTGTTGCAGGTTATGGCCTCCGCTCGTAGAAACACTATCCGAATCAACTTTGTGAGGATACCTTCCAAGCTTAAGGAGTTAGTCTCAAAGGTCCCCAAAAATTCTCAATTCACCAAGAGACATGATTATCTACTCAATTTGTTCACCTCAAGTTTTGAAGAAGACATGATGAGTGTTCTGTTCCAGTTCTTTGATCCTAAGCATCATTGTTTTACCTTCCCAGATTAACAGTTGGTACCCACAATGGAAGAGTTCTCTAAGCTACTTGGAGTACCTATTCTTGATCAGACACCCTTTACCGATTTAGAGAAAGTTCCAAAGCCTGAAGTCATTACATCAGCTTTACATCTGAAGCGATTAGAGATTGTGTCTAATTGGGAAACAAGAAGTGGAGTTAAAGGTCTTCTTGCTAAATTTCTGATAGAGAAGGATCAACTATTATTAGACACTATGATTTTCCATGATTTTGAGGAGACCTTAGCTCTGTTGATCTATAGTTTGATACTATTCCCTAATCCAGACCAACTCATAGATGTGAACACCATCAAAATATTTCTTACTCATAATCCTGTGCCTACTTTGCTTGGAGATATTTTGCACTCTCTTCATACTCGTATTATAAATAAGCGATAGACTCTCATGTGTTGCATACCTTTAATATCCAGGTGGTTTATTTTGCACTTTCCTCGATAATTGATGAAGAAAGAATAAGGTTTGAAGTGGTCTCAAAGGTTGATGTCACTCTCTCATTCAGATATATATTGGTGTTCCCGATCTCTAGAGGACATCACTATTATTGACCAATATGGGGAATACCTAATGTTCCACTCCTTGGTATAAGAGGAGGTATTACTTACAACCTTTCTCTAGCTCTACATCAATTTGGTTATGCTCGAAGAGACGATCCTCATGATATTCTCATACAGGGTATTATGTTTGATTACGAGAATGATACTCAAGGTTACCATCAAAGGTTTATACGTGCTTGGGGCATGGTGAACAAGGTTGATAGTAATACTTTGGGACATAAAAACTCCATCCCTTTGGAGCCCTACCTCAGATGGGTGCGATCTCGTGCTCAAAATCTTATGATGCTATATCCTGCGGTCCTAGCAGTAATTGTGGAGCCTATTATTGAAGGAGATATTCCTCACACCATTCTTCATCTAGATATTCCTACTGACCTTGAAGAGCTACAAAAGTCTTGGATCCAGTTGAAAGAAGAAAGGGATACCTTTGAGACTCAGTTCTATGCTAGCGAGAAGAAAGTATTAGAGCTGACAAAACGACTTCACGAAGAGCAGAGCTTTAGTGCATATGTCAACATAAAGAGGAAGTGTCCATGGGAGACTTGAGTCATATTTTGTTTCCTTGTAACCTTTTTTTGTTTTCATTGTAATCCTAAAAATCATTTATAATTTGAACTTACTAAAAAAAAATCTTTGTTTATGTTCCCTTTTTATTAACAAATTTAAATCCCATGAGATCCTTGAAAACATTACATATGCATCTACATACCATATATATCATTACATAACAGGTTTCCAAGACATGTTTTCTTATCTTCTTACTATTTATTTCAGCAGAAATGGCTCTCGAACATACAGTCAAATATCTCTAGGCTCATAATGCTCAAATCCAAGAGATGTTCCTAAACTTAGCCAAGGGACAGGAAGAACTGAAGGCGCTATTTGCCAATGGGAAGAAGAAGACAAAGAAATCAATCGTCATCCTTAACATGGGGAGAAGGTTCAGAGGTCCAGTCAAGCAAACTCAAGATCTTAATATCCCATTGGACGAAGATGATGAACGAGATGAATATGGTAAGTGTGTTAAAACTGAAAAAAGCAATCATGATTCTGAAAAATATTTTGCTGAAGAGGAAAAGGATTACCTGGATGAACAATATCTCCCAATTGACGAGAAGTATAAGCTGTTAGAAGAGCGTCTGAAATCTATGGAGATCCAGAAGGTGCCTGGCTTGAATTTTCAAGAATTAGGCTTAGTCTCAGGAGTTGTCATTCCTCCTAAGTTCAAAACTCCGACCTTTGATAAGTATGATGGTATTTCTTTCCCGAAGCTGCATTATGTTCGGAAAATTCAACCAGACACTACTGGCAAGAAATTGTGGTTGCATTTCTTTTAAGAGATTCTGTCTGGAACATAATTGGAATGGTACTATCAACTCAAAGGTACCAATATCCATACCTAGGATGATTTTGATGCATCTTTCTATAGACATTATCAGTATAATTCTGATTTGACACTAACCTACATGCAACTACAGAGTATGTCCATGGGTCTTGAGGAAGGCTTTAAAGAGTACGCACATAAATGAAGAGATATTACAGGCAGAGTTTTACCTCCTTTGGATGATAGGGAGTTGGTTGACATGTTCATGAGTACGCTAACAGGTCCTTTCTATAATCACCTACTTGGAAGTTCTTTAGCCGATTTCATTGAACTGATATTGACAGGGGAACATGTTGAGAATGGAATAAGAAGTGGTAAAATTCAGGTGGCTAGATATTTGAATACTGCAAAGAAGTCCTATGATGATAAGAAAGAATCCAATGTTATGTACAACTAGAAGGGTCGTAATAAGAGTGACCACAACCAATCTGTGGGAGCTGTTTTGATCTCTAATCCTGCGCCAATACAACAACAACAACAGAATAATCAGTGTAGGCAGGATGCACCCAGGAGACAGTTTACAAGAATCAACATGCCGTTGTCTTAAGCGTTGAAACACATGATAAAGGAAGAGCTGATTACACTGAAGGATCCTCCTTAGAACCCCAATACTTCCTCTCCCTGTTACAATCCCAATGCAAGATATGCATACCACTCCTACAGTCTTGGACATGACACTAGCAGTTGTTGGGCTCTGAAGAATACAATTCAAGACATGATTGATTCTAAGGAGATTGAACTCGATCCTCTTGAGACTCCTAATGGGATCACTGCACCTATTTCTAATCATGACAAAGGCGTTAATGCTATTAATGATGTTTCTTGTGTCAACATTATGGAAGACGTTGATAGCGACCGCGACATAGACAGTTGGATCTTTCCTACTACCAATAATGGGCTCAACAATTGGAAGGATAAAGACTTTATACCAATCTCCTTTAGTCAGGATTAAATGCTATTTTCTGTTTTCTTGATTTTTATTATGTAATTTGAACAATAACTTTAAGCCTTGTCCCTTACCCGGGGCACAACGGTCCATTTGTTAGGGTTGTCATTTTTCATCTGCATATTTTCATTTAATAAATCATTGGACGTTTGCATTCAAATTTTGCGCTCTTTGTCTTTATTTTACTTTATTGCTTTTAAAATAATTATGTGTTCTTATACACAACCACATAACAAATTGAAGATCCACATCCACCTTGGGTCCCATTGATAACAATTATGTTATTGCCAATTATGACTTTGAAAATCCGACCTACCAAGCTGAGGACGAATGTGAGGAAGATTGTGAAGTACCCGAAGAGCTTGCTAGACTATTGGAGTAGGAGGAAAGTGCCATACAACCACATGAAGAGCCAGTCGAGGCTGTGAATTTGGGTACTGAAGAGGACAAAAAATAAATCAAAATAGGTGCCAACCTAGAAGACAATGTCAAGAAGAGGTTAATCCAGATGTTACGCGACTATGTGGAGATCTTTGCTAGGTCTTATGAAGACATTCCAGGACTTGATACTGACATTTTGGTGCACTATCTATCGATGAAGGAAGGTTTTCCGCCTATATAGCAGAAGGTTCATTGTATGTGCCCCGAGATGTCTGAAAAGATCAAAACTGAAGTCATGAAGCAATTCAATGCAGGTTTCTTAGCTGTTACATCCTATCCTCAATGGGTTGAAAATATGGTGTGGTACCTAAGAAGGACGGTAAGGTGTGTATGTGTATAGACTACAGGGATTTGAATAGGGCAAGCCCCAAAGATGACTTTCCGCTTCCACATATTGATGTTCTGGTTTACAACACCGCTCAGCACAAAGTATTTTCCTTCATGGATGGTTTCTATGGTTATAATCAAATCAAGATGACACTTGAAGACATGGAGAAGACTAATTTTGTCCCATAGTGGGGAAATTTCAGTTACAAAGTTATGCCTTTTGGTTTGAAGAACACTGACGCAACATATCAGTGTGCTATGGTAGCTTTATTCCATGATATGATCCATCATAAGATAGAGGTTTACGTTGATGACATGATAACTAGGTCTCATACTGAAGAAGAACACCTCGACCACCTGCACAAGCTGTTTGAGAGAATGAAAAAGTACAAGTTAAGGTTGAATCCAAATAAGTGCACCTTTGGGGTAAAATCCAGTAAACTCCTAGGTTTCATCGTCAGTGATAAAGGTATTGAAGTTGATCCCGCCAAGGTTAAAGCCATTCAAGAAATACCAGCTCCCTGTACTGAGAAGGAAGCCAGAGGTTTCTTGGGACAATTAAACTACATTGCCAGATTTATTTCCCATTTGACCGCTACTTTTGAGCAAATCTTCAAGTTACTGAAGAAAGATCAAGTAGTGAAGTGGAACGACGATTGTTAGATAGCCTTCAACAAAATCAAGGAGTACCTCAAGAAACCTCCAATTATGATACCACCAGTTAAAGGAAGACCTCTTCTCATGTACTTGACAATATTAGAGAACTCAACGGGGGTGTGTATCAGGGAAACATGACGAGTCTGGTCGAAAAGAGCATGCAATATATTACCTTAGAAAAAGTTTACCGACTGTGAAACAAAATACTCACTGCTCAAGAAAACTTGTTGCGCTTTGGCATGGGCTTCTCGCCGACTAAGACAATATATGTTGACTCATACTATTTTGTTGATTTCTAAGATAGTAATAAAATACATATTCGAGAAACCTACTCTCTCTGGAAGAATACAAGATGGCAATCGGTCTTGATAGAATACGACATTCAATACAATACTCATAAGGCAAGTAAAGGAAGTGTACTAGCAGATCATTTGGCTCATCAAGCTATAGATGACTATCAATCTATGAATTTTGAGTTCCCAGATGAGAACATCATGCTAGTTATTGATTTTGAAGAACCTAGTCCATATGAAGGACCTGAACTGGGATCCTAGTGGACTATGGTTTTTGATGGAGCTTCCAACGTACTCGGTAATGGAATTTGTGATGTGATTGTCTCTCCCAAGGGTTTCCATACGCCCTTCACCACCAGATTATGTTTTAACTGTACTAATAATATGGTCGAGTACGAAGCATGCATCATGGGTATCAAAGTTTCCATCGATATAAGAATTAAGTTCTTGAGTGTATATGGGGACTCATCCCTAGTGATCAGTCAGATTAAGGGAATAAGAGACATGAGGCATCCAAATCTCGTTCATTATCTAGAGCATATGTTGACATTAATTCCGTACTTCGAAGAAATCACTTTTGAACATATTCCACGAGTAGAGAATCAATTGGCAGACGCACTAGCTACCATGTCATCTATGTTCAAAGTTAGATGGGATAATGAAGCTCCTCAAATTACTATTGAGAGACTAGATGAATTGACGCTTTGCTACGAAGTTGGTACTAATGGAGTAGAGGAAAAGCCTTGGTACCACAAAGTAAAAAGATACCTCGGAACTCAATAATATCCCAAAGGAGCATCTATCAATGATAAGAAATTTATGAGGACGTTCTCTGCCAAGTTCTTTCTGAGTAACATAATCTTGTACAAGCGCAACCATGATTCGACTTTGCTTCGTAGTGTAGACAAGAAAGAAGGTGAGCAAATTATGGAAGATATGCACGAAGGTGTCTTTGGTACTCACTCCAGTGGACATACAATGGCTAAGAAGATTCTGAGGGTGGGTTATTATTGGTCTACCATGGAAGCTGATTTCCATCATCACTCAAGAACTTTCCACAAATGCCAGATTTATGTAGACAAAGTACATGTGCCTCTGGTTCCTTTGAATGTCTTGACTTCTCCTTGGTCGTTTGCAATATGGGGCATTGATATGATTGGAGAAATTAAGCCTACTACTTCCAATGGGCATTGTTTCATCCTTGTCGCTATTGATTACTTCACGAAATGGGTAGAGAATGCCTCATTTGCTTCCGTTACCAAGAATGTTATGGCTCGGTTCATTAACCATAACCTTATATGACAGTATGGCATCCCCGAAAGGATCATCACATAAAATGGTAGCAATATTAACAATACTATGATCACAGAACTCCTCATACAATTCAAGATTAAGCATTATAATTCCTCTCTGTATCGACCATAGGTGAATGGCGCAGTGGAAGCCACCAACAATAATATCAAGAAGATCTTGCAGAAGATGACAGTGACATACAAATATTAGCATGAGATGTTACCATTTTCTCTTCATGGTTATCGCACTTCAGTATGTACATCAATTGGGGAAACCCCATTCTCCCTAGTCTACGTATGAAGGTTTTCTCACTTGTTAAAATCCATATTCCTTCCCTAAGGATCATGAAAGATACAGGTTTAGATGAAGACGAATGGATTCAAACTAAACTTGACCAGATAAATTTGATTGATGAAAAAAGGCTTGCGGCTGTTTGTCATGGTCAAATGTATCAAAAATGCATGATCAAGGCTTTTAACAAGAAAGTCAGACATCAGGTGTACCAGGATGATGATTTGGTAATAAAGCGCATCGGCCTACCACAAGATGATCCCAGGGGCAAATGGAGTCCCACATAGGAAGAGCCATTTGTGATCAAAAATATATTTTTTGGTGGTGCTATAATACTTACTACTAAGGATGGTGAACATTTTCCGCACCTTGTGAATGCGAACATAGTAAAAAATATTACGCATAAAAGAGAACCGCTACGTTGACAGGCCTAGGTAAAGATAAGGGCATCCTGGCGAACCAAAAGGGTTCGGGAAAAAATTAAGGTTATATATATAAAAAAATTGTACATCCGGCAAGTCGAAAAACTGAAAAGGCGGCTTGGGCAAAAAAGGATATCCCGGTGGACTGAAAACCCGAAAGGGAGGTCCAGGCAAAAGTTAGGGATTAAAGCGTACGAATATGTCCCGTTGGATCATCCATATACTTACAACCATCTTTATTACTAGCATTAAGTTCAAACGGTACAAATTAATTCAATCATCTTCTTCCGACAGCAAGTGATGAGATACTTGAAGACATAGGGGCAATAGCTGAGTTGAAACTCGATGGGATCATTTCTACATAGATATTTTTATTTGTATCACTTTGTACCCTTTTTCAATTTTCACGACGATCTCCTCTTACTAGGATTTCCGTCTCGTTGTATAAAAATTTCAGAATCAATGCAAATATACTTCGAAATTCAAAAATTGTTTTTACTTTCCATTTTGTTTGCAAAAACGTCGAATGGTTACGTTGAATGAACATATGCATTTGAACATGATTAGTTTAACAAAATATATGCATGAAAATAAGAATAGCATTTACTAAAGACTCTAGGAGTTGGGATAATGTTTAAGTTGTCCATAATCCCCACAGAGCAATCTCCATAGAACTATCTCTACATATCTATCTTCACAGGCTCATCCCCAATAGAGATATATTCTGCAATAAGTATAATATACCCTCAGACAGAAATTAAGGCATCTTCCAACAATTCATCTCCATATCCCTTATGAAAAGCTTGACATGACCGTCTTCTCTAACAGGCCCCCTAGCATATAAAGAAGTTGGATCATTTCCCCAGCATACAGTGGAAATTTCCTCGACACATCCTATGAATGTCCAATCCCCATCAGAGATTATTTCCTCAATGTAGTCTACAAGATTTGATTCCCCAACGGAGTTTATTTCTCTGATATTGCAGTTCCCCGACAAGATTCTCTTCTCTGGCCAGATGTCATTCAATGTTTCTCTCCATATCTAAAACTTTATCAGACAGAACATCAGAGGATTATCCATCTCTTTTATCCCCAGTTAGGATACATAAAGATTAAATCCTTTAAAAGAATGATGAATGACTGACTTTCCTAGAATACTTCTATCCCTAAGAAAAAGTCGAAGATCCCCAGCGGAGTGTCCTCAAACAGAAAGGGGGAATCCCTAGTAAGGTCATTTTAAACAAAGTTTAAGAATTGCTTTCTTCATCCCCAACAACAGTCAAGGATTTATTTTCCCCAGACAGAGATGTTATACGAAGCTACCACTATGCTACGATAACTTATTGCATCCATACATATTTTATAGAACATCATAACATATGAATACGAAACACATATAGTATTCTCATTTATTTTGAGAGAATCATTATGCAATGAATTACATACACCATAACATTACATAAAACTAACTTTGTCTTTTCAGGTTAAATTTGCAAATAGACGAATATTATCAGCGATTCATAGACAGGTTGTAGATCAATTCCAGAAATAGGACAGGGAGACTATCTACATGACCATATGATTTCCCTCAGAGACTAAATCTGACGAGCATTTCTCTCAGAGACTAATTCTGACGAGCATTTCCTTCAGAGATTCATTCTAAAAAAGCATTTCCCTCAGATAAAATCTGATAGATTCATTCTGAAAATCATTTCCCCGAGATAAAATCGGATAGATTCATTATGAAAAGCATTTCCCTCAGATAAAATTGGATAGATTCATTCTGAAAAGCATTTCCCTAAGATAAAATCGGATAGATTCATTCTGAAAAACATTTCCCTCAGATAAAACCAGGCGAAGGTTCATTCTAATACTCCTTTGGATACAGTCAGGCGTAGACTCATTCCAATACATTTTTCGGATACAACCAGGCGAAGATTCATTATGATACTCCTTTAGATATAGTCAGGCATAGACTCATTGCAATGCATTTTTCATATACAACCAGGCGAAGGTTCATTCTGATACTCCTTTGGATACATTCGAGCATAGACTCATTCCAATACATTATTCAGATATAGTCGGGCGAAGACTCATTCTGATAATCTCCTAGATACAGTCAAGACATAGGCTCATTCTAGAACATCATTCAGATACAATTGAGACATAAGATTCATTCTGACACTCCCTAACATGTCTGTTAGATAAAGTCGGACACATACTCATTCTAGTATACTTGTTCAAATACAATCCAGCATAGACTTATTCTGACACTCCTATAAATATTTACTTTGAATGGAACCTATAAACCCATATCTGATGACACTCTATCACCTCTCTATATGGCATCTTTAAGCCCATTCAAGTAACATAATCAACCAACAATGTTACTTTGTGCACATGTGAGTGAAAATTTCTAGGCACTTAAGTGTTCAATCCTCTTCCACCTTCAGATCACGAAAGGCAGACATGCCAATCTAACTCTTCAGGTTTAAGAAGATTGAACAGAGGAAGCTATTGTACCCCAAAATTTCCCCTCCCAATTTCAAGACAAATTGATCCAAGATATCTTCTCATGCACATGAAGGTCTCAAGCACTCAAAGGAATTGACCTACAACTAGTTTTTTTCTTTTCTCAAAGGAAATTGGATTCTAATTCCTCAATTGGATTTCATGTGTCCTCATATGCTTCAAAGAATCCTCATGCCAATATTTCAAACCTTGCGGCATAAGTTTGCTTAGTCAATTAGTCAGATGGTTGAAAATCAACTGTATTGGACAAAAAGTCAACTTTGACCAATTTACAGTCAAACTTCAAGATTTTTGGTAAACATAAATATTATTAAGTCACATTCATCATTTTATCAAGGGTTGATCATGATTCATCAAGAAAACTCAAGATTCATCAAAAGTAAAAAAAAGTTACAAAATTAGGATTTTCTTTAGGAGAAGTCAATTGAACTTTGACCAAGCATAACTTTCACATACATCATCATAAATTTCTCAATAAAAGCCTATCTTGAAGGAAATTCAATTTTGTACAACTTTGCATTTCTAAGCTAAAAGCCAAAATGCTTCATTTAAGAGATATAGGCCAAAATATTATAGATCATTTTAAAAGTCAACAAAAAGACACTTTTTGTCAAAGCACTTTATGTTAAGATAAAGGTTTCAAATGAAAAATGACCAACATCAAGTTGTAGGAGACATCTTGAGCTTTCCAAAAAGTCCAAGATCACCTTCGTATGACAAAAATTGAGCAAGATATGATTTCTGCACGTTGGACAATTTTGATAAAATGCATGAAATCAAAATTGAGCAAATTTGAATTTTTGGGCTAATGGGCCTATCTTTTAAAGTCCAAACGTGTTCCTGACCTCATAATAGACCTCTAAATCCATTCATTTATTTTTGTGGTTTTTATTTCTTTTTATTTTGATTTTATTCAATTAAAATCAAAATAATTCAAATAAAATACCAAATAAATGGTATAAGGCATGAGAATCTATTTTTGAATCAAATCATAAGTCTAAAAAGCTGGTGACAACTTGCAAAAACGTGTAAAGATTGATTGGTACATGATTGACCTAAAAAAAATTTCATGCAAAAAGTCCAATCAAAGATTTGATCATGAAATGCAAGAGATTTGAGTCATCGTTGTTGACCTAATCTTCTCATTATAAATACTCAACACCTTCAGACATCAAGGACACAAAAATTTCCTCAAGAATAAACTCTCAAAATATCAAATTTTGTCAAAAACTAGGGCAACTTGAAAACCTTATCTCCAGCCTCTTTCAATCCATTTTAAGCATTCCATCAACTTCCTGAAGTTTTTAGGAGTCCCTCCCAATCATCCTTGAAGCAATTCCACGTCCAAAACAGGCACACCAAGTTGCACTAGTTGGGTAATTTTCGTGAATCTCAAGCTTTTAATCTATGCATATCTAATAAATTTGATGCATGTATACATGTTCATGATCATGTTTAGGACTTCTTTGATCCATTATTTGCAAGCTTTAACGCAGGGATAAGGATCTGCCATTGCTAGGGCAATTTGAGATATTTTCTTCGAATTTTATGATACAAGTGTTTTTAGGAATAACTAAGACCACCATTGGATTCACAAGGGTCAAATTAGGGTATAGGATCCCTTTTATGATCTAAATCTTGCTATTTTTCCAGGTTGGAATTTGGACTCATCGGAGAAGACGTCCGGAGCTTGGGCTCCGATGCCTCTCTGGTATACGTTTTTATTATTTATTTAATTGTTTCTATGCTATGATATAAAGGCAGTGCATCACATTTGGTTGGAGACAGAGGCATGCAACATGAGGGGCGTGGGTTCGATCCCCGTGTCTTGCAATTATTTTTTTAAATATTTTTCCAAACTAACATGCATGCTTATTATATATTGATCAATTCCTATTCTCAAACACAAACAAGTGCTTGGTCTAGTGGAAAGCAATGCAGTCTTGGAAGTCAGGTGGCGTGGGTTCAACACCCACCCCATACAAATTTTTTTTTACCCTTTTTTCCTAACCTAATTTTCTTTCTTTTTCTCAATTAATTAACTTTTTAATTAGTTATTAACTGACCTAATTTTTTTTAAACTATAGCAAAATAGGATTATGGTTTCTAGCTAATAATAATTTTTGACATATTTTACTTATTAATTAATTAATTAATTAATTTTTCTTAATATTAAAATTAATTAGAAACACTTAGGTTTTTATTACTATTATCACTTAATTTATTTTCTATAAAACATCAAAAACATTAACACCTAGATTTTAGGTCTTTAAACATTTTTCTAACATTATTTTATTTCTTGCTGCTATTTAATTTTATTAGACAAAATGTATAGGTCGCACTATCGATGTAATAGCGTAGATTTTTTTTCTCGTGTTTTTTTAATTATGTATCTGCTTCGAGGATGTAATAGTGTAAGTTTACTTTTCCTGTAAATTTCTATACTTATGTATCTGTCCCAAAGCCATGTAATAGTTTAGGTCTTTACATTCCACACTTTATTTTTCTATACATATTTAACTGTTAGTAATTAGGGTTTGTATGGCAAGACTAAAAACAAACGTAGAAAACCCTTATTTATAAGATAAATAACTGAAATCAATACACTCTTCACACTTGCACCTCTAGGATATCCTCTCTTGTTGCCTTATGATATTGGTCACGTCCCTCAAAAGTGGGGATACTTTAGCAAAAGACCCTCGATAAAATCATCATGTCCCTTTCGAATAAAGAGCATAGTCCCTTGATGACCCTTCAAAGTTGCCTACAAAATGATATATTCCTTAAGAGTAAATGACGATAGTCTCTCTGATACAACTGATAAAGTGTTCTTACATGTTGCCTTTGATGACCATACGATGAACCTACGTCTGTCCCTTCCAATCCAATAGATGGGGCTACCTACCAACTAATCGTATGGATAGTACTATCTCTAAAGAAGAAGGAAAAGAATAAGAAAGACTTTAGTGGGTAAGAACTCCTAATTTCTTACTCACAAACTTTTCTCACAAATAATACATCTTTCACACTACTTTTCAAACAAATATTTTCAAAAAAATACTTCGTATACATTCTTTAGGATTGGTACAAGAATCATTACAAAGTTAGCGTTACATTGGCATTTCGAAATTATTTTCAAACAAAGCACATACACAAAGCAAATTTTCAAAGTGAGATAAGAAATTAAGAGCCCGTAAATAACTACCAAAGAAAAGGTGTTAACACCTTCCCTTTTCATAACTTACCCTCCGAACTCAAAATTTATCAAAGGTCTTTCCTGTTCTTTTCACCTTTCCTAAATATTTGATAAAAGAAAAGTTGATGGAGACTCTTGCTATCCGAACATTTGGATAAAACCAATAAAGTAAGTTCTCCCAACGTTTTACAAAAGGACTATCAAGTATAATGAGCTCTTTGAAGGATAAATCAAGAACCATTTGAATTGGTTATGTGAAGAAAATTTGGTGTCCTAAATGATGCCGTAACATCATTTTGTTTGTTATCCCTGAAAAAGATCTGAGATTATGATTCTGAAGGATTGAGGATCAACTTTGTTGTTAGAAAATGAAGTATGAATTTGTGGATCAGAATGTACAGATTCTGATCCCGTCTACAGTAGCATGCTTGGAGAATGCATGACTACTATGTTGACGACTTCACTAGTATTAGTAATTACTACTGAATGTAAGGGAAGATGACTAGGATCAGATAGTGTGATCTAATCAGGAAGATTATAAAGAAGGTGGTTTTTCCTCTATTGCAAGTATGTTAGTCTGATATGTATAAAAGCAAGCTTTCTGATTGCTTGTGTTTGTGTGATGTCCAAGCATGTGTGCACGACATCTTGGTTATCCAAAAAAGTTATGACAACTTGTATGGTTCTATAAGGCCATGTATCATACAAGATCTTGAAGAAGGCTGAAGACCTAGAGTCGGGGTATCAGGACCAGGATTGTTTATATTCACAAGGGCGTGGATATAATTCAGCAAGTGTGTGAAGAGTTGTTGCCCGACACCCTAATCTAGTTCTGTATCGGGATTACATATTAAAGTTGTTGCCCGATTTTGATGAGATCACCTTTGGGCACATTCCTAGAGAAATAAATCAATTGGAAGATGCTCTTGCCACTTTAGCAACAATGTTCAAAGTCAGTTATCCAAATCATGCACCCAATATAATAATCTTTCGTTACAAGGAGCCAGCACACGTTTTCCCTGCTCATTATCTCACAACTGAAGACATGTAGGGTGAAAACCCATGGTATTTTGATATCAAAAGATATCTTGAGAAGCAGGAGTACCACAAGGGTGCTATAATTTGTGATAAGTGGACTCTTAGAAGATTAGCCTCCAAGTTTTTACTATCAAGAGACGTTCTGTACAAAAGAAACTATGATTCGATTCTACTCAGATGCATGGATAGACACAAAGCAGAATCCATCATACGAGAAATTCACGAGGGCTCTTTTGGGACCCATGTCAGTGGGCATTCCATGGCCAAGAAAATCCTACGAGCAAGTTATTTCTGGATGATGATGGAAGGTGACTGTTGTGTGTATGCGAAGATGTGCCACAAATGTCAAGTTTACGCAGACATGATACATATTCCTCCCACTCCTTTGAATGTGATGACTTCACCATGGCCTTTTTCAATGTGGGGCATTGATATGATTGGACAGGTCGAGCTGAGCGCTTCAAATGGACATAGGTTTATTCTCGTTGCTATTGACTACTTCACCAAATGGGTGGAAGAAGCTTAGTACAAGAATGTGACCAAGCAAGTTGTCACCCGCTTCATCAAGAAAGAAATCATATGTCGTTATGGGACTCCTAACAAGATCATCACTGATAACAGATCGAATCTCAACAAAAAAATGATGAAGGAAATGTTTGAAGAATTCAAGATTAAGCCCCATAATTCATCACCCTATCAGCCAAAGATAAATGGGGCAGTCAATGCATCTAACAAGAACATAAAGAAGATTGTCCAGAAAATGGTGAGAATAGACATAGATTGGCATGAGATGTTGCCATTTGCTCTACATGGTTATCGAACTTTGGTGCGTACTTCCACTAGGGAAACTTCTTTTTCACTAGTCTATGGTATGGATGCGGTTCTCCCAGTCGAAGTGGAGATTCCTTCATTATGTATTCTGATGGATACTAAACTTGATAAAGCTGAATGGATTCGAACAAGGCTCGATCAACTCAACTTCATCTAAGAGAAGTGCCTAGCAGCCATTTTTCATGGTCAGTTGTATCAATATTGTCTCAATAGAGCAATTGACAAGAAGATTCGAGCTCGAGAGTTCCATACAGGTGACCCGGTCTTAAAGAAGATTCTCCCAATTCACTCTAATCCAAGAGGTAAGTGGACTCCCAACTATGAGGGGACATACATCATGAAGAAATATTTGTCAGGAGGTGCTCTAATCTTGACAAACATGGATTGGGAAGACATTCCACTTCCAGTCAATTCAGACTCAGTCAAAAAATACTACGCATAAAAAGACCCGCTAAGTCGAAAACCCGAAAGGGAGGCTTAGGCAAAAGTTAGGGATAAAAAAGAAAAAAAGAATAACCCGCTAAGTAGAAAACCTGAAAGGGCGGCTTAGGAAAAAATGGGTATCCCGGTGGATCTAAAACCCGAAAGGGAGATCCAGGCAAAAATTAGGGACAAAAAAGCGAGAGACTGCAGTCTGAAAACTCTTCACATATAACAAGTTCACCTTCCTAACACTGGATAGATTAATTCAACTATTATCCTTCGGAAGCACAACACTAGGGAGATCTGGGATATCAGAACTATAACAATATAGTTTTTGATGGAAGTTCGAGATTTTCTTATTTCCATTTTACCTGTTGTATTTTGTCTTTTCTTTGCAACTTCCTCATTTAGGAGTTGTTTCCATGTACTAATGCCTATTCACAAGCTATACTCATTAATAAAAATGTGCACTTCCACAAAAAAGTCTTTTGTTATGTCCTTTTACTTTATTTTTCATATGTAAATTGTAATTTAAATTCTTTGTTAAGCATTGCATTGAAAATAATAAGGCAATAATAATCACAAGCTAGGATGTGAAACACGACGTTACATGGACATGAATGCATCCCAAGGGAATGCCATGGTGTTCAAGTGCTGTTTTTATGTGCAAGTAGCAAGTCATAACAGTCACCTCGACCAAGCTTTCATCCTCGTCACCTCCTTACAGACAGCTGAGCACCCGATTCTCAAACACCGGTGTGATACGGTGGGAGAACTGACTTGAGGGTTTTGTGTTTGATCGCAAATGTTGCGGTTAGCAAGAGTCGCCACCAACTTTTCTTTTATCCAAAAAGGAAAGGTGAAAAAGCACAGGAAAGACCTTTGAGATTATTTCTTGAGTTCGGGGGGTAGATTATGAAAAGGGAAGGTATTATTTCTTGAGTTTCGGTCTCCATTAAAGAGGTGTCCGCTGAAATAATGCCCGACAAGAAAGATCAATGATATTGAGATCCCTTAGAACCCGGTTACTATTACTAGGACAGGTTGAGCCAACTAAACTTCAAGAGGGTACTTACCTATAAGACTCCATGCAAGCCTAAACCTAAGGATTTGTTTGCCTTGTGTGTATATGCTTACTTGTACATAACATCATAAACATCATAGCATCATAAGCTTTCTCACTAACCATTTCAAGGGTTATTGGGATTTATCTTTGTTTTGTTTTTATAGGACATGGCTTCCATCCGCAGGAATACTATCCAAGTCAATCTCGTAAGAATTCCTTCTCAACTCCAAGAATTAGCATCAAGGGTCCCTGAGAATTCTTCATTCACCAAAAGATATGGTCGCCTCTTAAAATTGGTTACCTCGAGCACTGATGAAGATATGATGAAGGTGCTTTTCCAATTCTTCGACCCTTTGCACCATTGCTTCACCTTTCTCGATTACCAGCTTGTACCTACTATGGAAGAATTCTCTCAACTCTTGAGGATTCCTATTCTCAATCAACTACCCTTCAAAAGTACGAAAAGATGTTCAAGCCCTAAAGAGATTGCCCGAGCGCTACACTTGCAACAATCCGATGTCACCGCTAATTGGGAAACAAGGACTGGTGTCAGAGGGTTCTTAGCCAAGTTCTTGTTTGAAAAAGCTCAAGATTGTTGGAACTCTTTGGATTTATAAGCTTTTGAAGAAATCTTGGCCCTTCTCATCTATGGGATGGTTTTATTTCCAAACCCTGACTAACTCATATATGTAAATGCTGTCAAAACCTTCATGTCTCACAACCCGATACCTACATTGTTGGGAGATATCCTACATTCTCTCCACTCTCGCATCTCCCCGGGTTTGTGTTTAAGAATGAGCAAGGTTTGAGGTGGTCCCATAGGTTGATGTCACTCAGACATTCAGATATTCATTGGTGTTGTCGGTCCGTAGAAAGCATTACTATCATCAACTGTTGTGGGGAATTCCCTAATGTCCCTTTGCTTGGCATTAGGGGAGATATCACTTACAACCCTTGCTTAGCTTTGCAACCGTTCTGTTACGCCCGAAGAAATAGTCCTCATGATATGCTCATCCAAGGAGTGGTATTCGACTACGAGAGATACGGTCAAGGCTACCGTCAGAGGTTTGTACGAGCTTAGAGGATGGTAAACAAGGTGGATAGTAAGACGCTGGGACACAAGAATTCTATTCCTCTTGAGCCTTACTTTAGGTGTGTACGAGCTCGTGCTCAGAAGCTCGTGATTCCTTATCCCTCCATCCTACCAGTTATCATGGAGCCTGTGGCTGAAGAAGATGTCCCGTACACTGTCCTCCATCCGGACATGCCTACTTCTCTTGAAGACTTGCAAAAAAGTTGGATTCAGCTAAAGGAAGAACGAGATACCTTCGAAGCTCAAGTCTATGCGAGTGAGAAAAGGGTCTTGGAGCTTACAAAGCAACTACATGAAGAACAAAACATGAACGCCTACCTTGTGCCGAAGAGGATGTGTTCAGCCTTTTTATCTTAGAGATTTATTTTGTAAGCCCGAGAGGCACGTTGGGATCATTTTGAACCAATTACTGAAAATTGACGTTTGTTCATTCTTTGTCTATACAAATTTAAATTTCATAAATCCTTGAAATCATTTGCATACACATCTTCCATGCATCATAACATAACAGGTTTTCCACGACAGGTTTCCTTATCTTTCTGCTATTTATTTCAGTAAGATGGATATCGAGAAAATAGTGAAAGACCTATAAGCACAAAACTCCCAGTTTCAAGAGACTCTGCTAACCCTGGCCAAGGGGAAACAAGATTTGATGGTGTTGCTGGAAGCCAAAAAGAAACCAAAGAGGAAAGCCCTAGTCAATATGGGTAAGAGATTAAGAGAGACGATCTGTCAGATACCGGTAGTGGAAGACTCATCTGAGGAAGACGAAAATCAAATTGGAGAGGCAAGGAGTACCCAGGCTAGGTGTATCAATGATCAAGCGTCCGATGATGAGGATTATTTTAACGAGCAGTATCCTCCTGTCGATGTTAAGTACAAGCAGCTAGAAGACAAACTGAAGGCCGTTGAGATTCAAGTCGTCCCCGGTTTGGATTTTGATGATTTGGGTTTAATATATGGGGTTGTCATTCCCCACAAAATCAAGATACTAGTCTTCACGAAATACGATGGGGTTTCCTACCCAAAACTTCACCTGAAGTCTTATTTGCTGAAAATTCAACCGCACACCGCCGACAAGAAACTATGGGTTCACTTATTTCAAGAAAGCTTGGCTGGGATGCAACTAGAGTGGTTTTACCAATTGGAGGGTTCCCGTATCCATACATGGGAAGACTTAGCCACCGCTTTCTACCACCAATACCAGTACAATGCCGACCTGGCACCGACAAGAGTTCAACTACAAGACATGATAATGGGTAAGAATGAAGGGTTCAAAGAGTACACCCAAAAGTGGAGGGATCTTGCCAGTAGGGTCCAACCATCATTAACTGATAGGGAGAACATTGATATGTTTATGGGTGCTTTATCTGGTCCATTTTTGAACTTGTTGGTTGGTTGTTCTTCATTCGGTTTCACCGAACTGATCTTAACCGGTGAAAGAGTTAAAAGCGGTATCAAAAGCGGGAAGATTCCCATAACATCTGCCTCCACCTCCAATCCCGTAAAGAAACCTTTTATCAGGAAGAACGAAACGAATGTTGTGTATGGGCCAAGGGCCCGTACCAAGAAGGATGACCGTCCGTCTGTTAATGCTGTCCGGATTTCCAATCCAACTCCTGCTCAAAGACCATCTTCCAATCATAAACGGTTTGAGGCTCCGCAAAGACAATACACAAGGATATGCATGTCACTATCCCAAGCCTTACAACACCTGTTAAAGGCTAATTTGGTGACACTGCGTGATCCTCCAGCCAATCCAGATATCTCTTCACCTAAATACAATCTGAATACCAAGTGTGCATATCACTCGAATAGTCCCGGGCATGAGACTGACCAATGCTGGGCACTGAAGAATAAAATTCAAGACTTAATAGACAACAAGACCATTAAATTTGATCCTCCTCCAACTCCAAATGTAATCACCGCACCTATGCCAAATCATGGAAAGGGTGTCAATTCTGTTGAAGACACCATTTTTGTTTCCTCCGTCAAAGACTTGACTACTCCGTTAAACATTATCAAAAAGAATTTGCTGAAAGCCGAGATTTTCCCTGGCTGTTTGAAAGACTGTGATTGTTGTGCCAAATAACTCAATGGATGCAAATGGCTGAAGGAAGGCGTTCAACGCCTGGTGAATAACCATGAGATCCTATTTGAGAAGACTTCGTCCGCCAAAAGTTTGACCAATAAGTTTGAAGAACTCTCCATCATAACGATCTCAAACAAGCCTCTTAGGATATCCTCCAAGGGTCCTATCAGGATTTCAAATGAACCGACTATTTCTCCTCTGATAATTACCTCTCCGGGCCAATTCCGTACTATTCCAACAAAGCAGTGCCATGGGACTATGGTTCTGAAGTGTTTTACCATGGAATAAAACAAGACGCTTAGATTGAAGAAAGCAAAGCTGATGACATTGGTAACATTACTGGATCTAGTAAGGTGACCAGAACTGGGAGAATATTTTCACCCAACATCTCACCATCAGCTGCTACAAAGGCACCTGTCCGCATCACCACTTCTAATCCTAGTCCTGACACAAGGGGAAACGAGAAAGTAGTTGAGCCCGCTAAGAAAGAAATACCCGAAAAAGACATTGCCGCTGAGGAACCCTCTGCTCGAGAAGTGGATGAGATCTTGAAAATTATAAAAATGAGTGATTTCAAGATTGTGGAGCAGTTGGGGCAAACCCCTTCCAAGATTTCTATGTTATCTTTGCTACTTTGTTCCGACGCTCATGCTCGGGCATTAGTGAAATTCTTGAAGAAGGCTCATGTCCCTCATGAGACCACAATCGAGCAGTTTGAAAATTGTGTGGTAAGCTTGACAACCGACAATGGTTTGGGGTTCTCGGATGCTGATCTGACACCACTTGGAAAGAACCATAACAAAGCTCTGCATGTTTCTGTTGAATGTAAGGGGACTACCCTAGCACATGTTCTGTTTGACACTGACTCTTCCTTAAATGTACTACCCAAAGGGGCCTTGGACCATTTAGATTGTGAAAGACTAGTTTTGAAACCAAGTGATATTATTGTGAGGGCTTTAGATGGGTCCAAAAGGACAGTTCATGGAGAGGTGGATCTCCCGATCAAGGTGGGATCACAGATTTTAAACTCTACTTTCTACATCATGGATATCCGTCCTGCTTACTCATGTTTGCTGGGTCACCCTTGGATCCACGGAGCAGGGGCAGTAACGTCACCCCTTCATCAAAAGCTCAAGTATCCGGTCAAAGGAAGGATTGTCACTATCTGTGGTGTGGAGGAGTTCATGGTAAGCCACCTCAACTCTTTCAAATATGTGGAGATGGATGGCGAATTTATAGAAACCCCGTGTCTGACTTTTGAAGTTGTGCCACCAATGGTTGCTACTACCAAATTTTCCTCTGATGTGTCTAAAGCTGTTAAGGTCGTGCCAAAGATGGTTTTGTTTAGAGATGCTCGTGCCGCAGTCGAAGAAGGAAAGTATGATACTTGGGGATAACTCCCCGAGATCCCATTCAAAGCAGACAAATGTTATTTGGGTTTAACTATCAAGGCTCAGAAAGAAGTGAGGCGCGCTCGTGCAGGGAAGCCCCCTCTCCGTATTGGAAGTCATGAAGTTAACGCCGTAGGTGATTATGATGATGAATGTGCATTTGAAGAATGGGTATATCCTACTACAATAGAGCTCAACAATTGGCACGCAAAGGAGTTCGTTCCCATCTCCTTCATTGAGGAGTAATTACTTGTTTTTTGCTTTCTATTAATTCAAGAACATTTTGTCTGTAATATTAAACAATGACTTTTAAGCCATGTGCCTGGCTCGGGGAACTATGGTCCATTTGTCAAGGGTTTTATTTATGTTCATCTTATCATATGATCATTTAATACAAATCATTAGACTTTTGCATTCAAATCTTTGTGCTCATTGTCTTTCTCTTTCTTCAAATATGTTTTTCAAAATAGCCATGTATCTTACATGCACACACATACACACACTCTTGTAGGTCCTCATCCACTCTGGATCTCATTGCCAATGACTCTACTATTACCGACTATGATTTCAAATACCCAATTAACCAAGATGAAGACGAAGGCGGGGAAGATTGTGAAATACCGGGAGAACTAGCCAGACTTCTATTACAAGAGGAAAAATCTATTCAGCCGCACGGAGAGTCAGTTGAAGTCATCAATCTAGGTACCGAGACAGACAAGAAAGAGGTTAAGATCGGCGCTAACTTAGAAAGCAGTGCCAAGAGCAGGTTGGTTCAGATGTTGTATGGCTATGTGGAAGTGCTTTCTTGGTCGTATGAAGATATGCCAGGGTTGGATACCGACATTGTAGTTCATCGTCTGCTGACAAAGGAAGATTATCCTCCTGTCAAACAAAAAGTTCATCGCATGAGGCCTGACATGTCTGAAAATATAAAAGCTGAAGTGATGAAACAATTTGATGCAGGATTTCTAGCTGTGACATCTTATCCCCAATGCGTTGCAAACATAGTTCCAGTGCCGAAGAAAGACGAAAAAATTCGTATTTGCGTAGATTATAGGGATCTGAATAGGGCAAGTCCCAAGGATGATTTCCCTCTACCTCAATTGATGTCTTGGTCAATAACACTACTCGGTATAAAGTCTTCTCTTTCATGGATGGTTTCTCCGGCTATAATCAAATTAGGATGGCTCCCGAAGACATGGAGAAGACCATCTTTGTTATGCAATGGGGCACCTTTTGCTACAAGGTCATGCCGTTCAAATTAAAGAATGCAGGGGAAACATATCAAAGGGCTATGGTGGCATTATTTCATGATATGATCTATCATGAAATAAAGGTCTACGTGGATGATATAATTTCAAGATCACAAACAGAGGAAGAACGTCCCAGTCACCTATCCAAGCTATTCGAGAGGCTGAAAAAGTACAAGTAGAGGTTGAACCCTAATAAGTGCACATTCAGAGTATGATCTAGAAAGCTTCTAGGTTTTGTTGTCAGTGGTAAAGGCATCAAAGTCGATCCTGCCAAGGTAAAGTCCATTCAAGAAATTCCAGTTCCCCATTCTGAAAAGGAGGTTAGAGGATTCTTGGGTCGTCTTAACTACATCGCCCGCTTCATATCTCACTTAACTGCTACTTGTGAGCCAATCTTCAAACTCTTGAAGAAAGATCAAGTAGTCAGATGGAATGATGAATGCCAAGATGCCTTCGACAAAATCAAAGAATACCCGCAAGAACCTCCTATTATCATGCCTCCAGTTGAAGGAAGACCCTTGATCATGTACTTGACGGTGCTAGAGAATTCTATGGGGTGTGTTTTGGGCCAACATGACGAGTCTGGCCGAAAAGAGCATGCTATTTAGTACTTGAGCAAAAAGTTTACTGACTGTGAAACCAGATATTCACTGCTTGAGAAAAATTGTTGTGCTCTGGAATGGGCTGCTCGCCGGCTAAGACAGTATATGTTGACTCATACCACTTTACTGATTTCTAAGATGGACCCTATCAAGTGCATCTTCAAGAAACCCGCTCTTTCCAGATGAATAGCTAGATGGAAAATGATCTTGACTGAGTACGATATTCAATACACAATGCAAAAGGCCATCAAAGGAAGTGTATTAGCATATCATTCGGCCCATCAAGCTGTTGATAATTATCAGTCTATGAACTTTTACTTCCCAGATGAGAACATCATGCTAGTGACCGACTGCGCGAAACCTGAACCGTATGATGGACCTGAACAAGGATCCCGATGGACTATGGTCTTTGATGGGGCTTCCAATACTCTGGGTAACGAAATTTGTGCTATGATAATCTCCCTTGAAGGTTTCCACACTCCTTTCACTGCCAGACTATGCTTCGATTGTACGAACAACATGGCTGAATACGAAGCATGCATTTTGGGATTGAAGGCTGCCATTGATTTGAGGATCAAGCATTTGAATGTGTTTGGGGATTCCGCTCTAGTTATTAGCCAAGTAAAAGGAGATTGGGACACTAAGCACCCTAATCTCATTCCTTACAAGGAACTTGTGCTGTCTCTGATTCTTTACTTCGAAGAGATCACCTTTGAACACTTCCCTAGGGAAGAAAATCAGTTAGCCGATGCTTTGGCCATAATGTCTTCTATGTTCAAGTTCAAATGGGACAACGAAGCTCCTATGATTACAATTGAGAGATTAGACGAACCTATGCACTTCTATGAGCTCTAAACTGACATCGAGAAGCCATGGTACTATGAGGTGAAGAGATACCTTGAAGCACAAGAGTATCCCAAAGGAGCTTCCATCAATGACAGAAAATTCTTACGAATATTCTCATCCAAATTCTTCCTAAGTAATGGAATCCTGTACAAACTCAACCATGACTCTACTCTACTCCGATGTGTGGACAAGAATGAGGTAGAGGAAATTATGGAAGGCATGCATGATGGTCTCTTTGGGACTCACTCTAGCAGAGATATTATGGCCAAGAAAATCCTGAGAGCTGGTTACTATTGGTTAACAATGGAGACTGATTTCCATCACCACTCAAGAACTTGCCACGAATGCCAAATCTATGCTGACAAGGTCCATGTGCCTCATATCCCTCTGAACGTCATGATCGCTCTATGGCCATTTGCAATGTAGGGCATTGACATGATTGGAGAGATCAAACCTACTGCTTCCAATGGACATCACTTCATTCTTGTCGCTATCAATTATTTCACCAAATGGGTCGAAGCCGCCTCATTTGCCTCAGTCACCAAAAATGTGGTAGCCAGATTCATCAAACATAACCTCATCTTCCGCTATGGTATCCCCGAAAGGATCATCACCGACAATGGGAATAACCTAAAAGATGCTATGATTACAGAACTTTTCACTCAGTTCAAAATCAAGCATCACAATTATTCTCCCTATAGACCTAAAATGAACGACGTAGTGGAAGCGGCCAAAAAAAACATTAAGAAGATTATGCAGAAGATGGTAGTGACCTATAAGAACTGGCATGAGATGTTACCGTTTTCTCTTCATGGCTACCGTACTTCAGCTCAGACATCAACTAGGGAAACTCCATTTTCTTTGGTCTATGGCATGGAAGCTGTTCTACTAGTGGAAGTTCAGATTCCCTCATTAAGATTTATGAATGAGACATGCCTAGGCGAAGAGGATTGGATCCAGACAAGATTGGATTAGTTGAACTTGATCGATGAAAAACGACTGGCTTCTGTTTGTCATGATTAGATGTACCAAAAGCGTATGATCAAGGCTTTCAACAAAAAGATTAGGCCTCGAGTATATCAAGCTGGTGACTTGGTAATAAAGCGTATCATTCTTCCACAAGGCAACCCCAGGGGCAAATGGACTCCCACCTACGAAGGGCCATTTATTGTCAAGAGAGTCTTCTCTGGTGGTGCCATGATGCTGACTACCATGGACGGTGAAGACGCCCCACATCATGTGAACGCGAAAATAGTTAAAAAATACTATGCATAAGAGACCCGCTAGGTTGACACACCTAGGCAAGATAAGGGCATCCCAGTAAACAAAAAGGTTTGGAAAAAAATTAGGGATATATGCAAAAGATTGTACACCCAGAAAGTTGAAAACCAGAAAGGGCGACTTGGGCAAAAATGGGTATCCTGGTGGGCTGAAAACCCGAAAGGGCGGTCCAGGAAAAAGTTAAGGATTAAAACCGTATGACTATGTCCCATGGAATCACCACAATCGACTTTATTACCAAGGTTCAAGTTCAAACGGTCCAAGATCAGTCCAATCAACTTCTGTCAATGGAAAAAGGGCATTCCAAGACATTGGGGAAATAGTAGAGTTGGAACGCAGTGAGATCACTTCCACATGGCTATTATCTTTGTTTTCAATTTTGTTTTCCTTTCGACGATTTCCTCTTACTAGGATCTGTCTCTTTGTACAAAAATGCCTATTCATGGGAAAAATATCAACACAAATATACTTTGAAGTGCAAACTTTCTGTTTTTGTTTTGAATGCAAAAATATGCAATGACTAAAATTGAACGAACATATGCATATGAACATGATTAAAACTATTTGGCACATGTGTCCTGCTAAGCAGCAAGAAGCATCTCTTTAATGTATATGGAATCTCCCTATAGAGTTATTTCATTAGAATTATCCCCACAATGACGACTACAATAAACCAATCACCAACGGAGTTACCCACAAAACCCCTTTCATAGTTTGATCCCCAGCCATAGTCTCAATCTCTTGACAAATCTCTCCCTAAGCTAAGTTGGTACTAAAAGAAGAAGCCTAGTGGATCTTTTCCTAAAATAACTCACCTCGTCAGCAGTTCGTTAAGTATTCCTCAACAGGGTTTATTTCCTCAATAGGGTTTATTTCCCCAACATGGTTTATTTCCCCAGCTACATCTATCTGCCCTGACTGAGTCTATCCTCTCCAGCTTGAGTTTTCCTCTCAGGATATTACAAACCAGAGGGCCACAATCCCTAGTTAAGCCGCTAACAAAGTCATTGATATCTCCAAAAGTTTCCGTGAAGCCTGGAGTCCGACCAGATAACAGTTTTAACTTCAGTAAGTTGTTGTGAAGCTTGGATCCGACCAGATAACAATCAACTTCATTCGTTCAAAATACTATGAAGCCTGGACCCGACCATATAATAGTGTAAATTTTCAAATACTATGAAGCCTGGCCCCGACCAGATAATAGTACAACTTTCAAATACTATGAACCCTGGACCCGACCAGATAATAATACGATTTTTAGTTACTATGAAGCCTGGACCCGACCATATAATAGTTAACTTCTCAAGAAACTAGGAAGCATGGACCCAACCAGATAATAGTTTAATTCTTCGAGATATTGAAGAACCTGGACTCAACCAGACAAGGGTTTAACTTCTTCTCCCCAGTAGAGTTTGCCTCTACCCCAGCAAGTTACTGTGAAGCCTGGACCCGACCAAATATCAGTTCAACTTCATCTTTTCAAGTAAGTTATTGTGAAGCCTGGATCCGACCAGATAGCAATTAACTTTATTCCCTCAGAAATTTGTTGTGAAGCCTGTAATCCAACCAGATAACAACTAGTTTCAGACAAGTTACTGTGAAGCCTGGATCTGACCAGATTTCAGTTTACCTTCATTTTTTCAAGTAAGTTATTATGAAGCCTGGATCCGACCAGATAGCAATTAACTTTATTCCCTCATAAATTTGTTGCGAAGCTTGGAATTCGACCAGATAGCAGCTAGTTTCAAGAAAGTTACTGTGAAGCCTGGATCAGACCAGATAACAGTTCAACTTTAAGAAATTTTCTGCGAAGCCTGGAATCCGACCAGATAACAGTTAATTTATTCTTCCTCAGTAAGTTACTTAAAACCTAGAATCTGACCAGATAGAAGTTGAATTCCTCATCCTCAGCGAGTTATTGTGAAGCCTGGATCCGACCAGATAGCAATTAACTTTCAAGAGATAATCCCCGACGTAAGCATTCTTGTAACAAAGTTTGAAGATATGTATATTCTTTATCCCCAACAGCAATCCGGGATTCAACTTCCCAGAACTCCTCAACAGTAGTCAGGGATTTATTTTCCCGGACAAATATGTATCCCACATTCATACATCATAGCATATACATACGAAACACATTTAGCACAATCTCATTTATCTTGAGAACGCCATGCATACATTTGCATTTAACTAACCCTTTTTCCCACAGGTAAAACATAAAGTTTTAGCATAAATCGACCAAAGATTTATGCTGATACTTCTGCCAGTATTTACCATCATTCTTCCAAATGGCATCTATAAGCCAATTCCCAATACATCTTCGAGTGCAAATTTCTGGGCACTTTAGTGTTCAATCATCTTTCACTTTCAAGTCACGAATGACGGATCCACCAATCTAACTCTTCAGGTTTAAGAAGATTGAAAACGGGCAGCTGTTGTACCCCAAAGTTTTCCCTCTCATTTCTCAAGAAATCTCTTATAAGATCTCCATTGATTCAAGACTACACAAGGTTTGATCAACTCAAGACACCCCCTCAAGCACTAGCAACTCAAAATTAGGGTTTGAGTTTTCAAAAGGAAAATTGGACTTTCAAGGCCTCAAATGACTTTCATGGATCATTAGGAACCCTCAAGATTTCTTATGCCAAGTTTCAAGTCTTGGATCACAAAATTGCTCAGTCATTTGATCAGATGACCTAAAATCAACTATATTAGGGAAAAAGTCAACTGTGGTCAATTTAAAATCAAACTTCATAATTTTTTATCCATATCAATATTATGAACTCATATATGTCATTTGATCAAGTTTGGATCACAATTCCTCAAAGAAATTTGATCAGAATACCAAAAGGGCAAAATGGTCAAAATTAGGGTTTTGTTTGAGAAGGCTCAATTCTTGACTTTTGACCAGGAAAATGACTTACTGGTTTAAGAAATGATCTCAAGGATTTAAATGCACCATCTTGACCTAATTGCATAGTTCAAATCACCTCTCAAGATCAATTGGATTGACAGATGAATTTCTGTCAACTGTACACTGCAAAGTCAAACTTTGACTTTTTGATAAAAATCAAGTTTCAAAAATCATATTTCACTAAGACATGTCAAAATATGAAGTTTTTTCATCAAGAAATCACAAAGTCAAAATTCATTTTTGGAAAGTCAAAATTTCCAAGACAGGAATTTTTCTAAGTGTTGGAAAGTTAACATTTTTTCATAACTTTGTGCCAAATTTCCACCATGATGCAAGATGATTCAAGGAAAATTTCCAACATGAAAGTTTTAGATCTCAATGAGATCTAAAATATTGTAGGGAAGAACTTTTTCTAGAAACTCTTGGATTTTAAGTTATGAATTTATGAAGACATGTCCATGAAACTAAAAAGACTTAGTGAAATTTTGCCCTAGTTAGTCAGGATTTTGACCTAACTTCATGGAAACTTTTCACCTAGTTCCAAATTGAATCTTCAAAAATGTCCAATATAAAGGTTGTAGAGGATGTTACAAGATTTCAAAAATGTCCAAGAACTCATCAAGACCATACTTGAGCTAAGAGAATCGAAGGCAAAAAGTTAGGGTTTCAAACTTATTTTGCAAGTCACATTTTGTGATGAACATGAACCAAATCCATAGCCATGCTGCATCATCCTCACTTTTCAGGACTCAAACTTGTTTGTCACTCCATAATTAATGGTTTACACAACTGATTATGCCCTTATCCAATTGCTTCAAGCTTTGTCCAAACCAATTTGCCATTTTGGAGAGAAAGTAACATATCCATTCTTGTAAAGCAAGATTTATGTACAAAGTCAGCTTGTTGAGCTCCTAACTTGTTTTATTTGAGTACACTCCATCCAAAAAGTCAGAGGCATTGTGTTTAAAGTGGTTAACAACTCTATGAATCAAGTACAAGACATGGAAACTTGTTTTGTCAAAAAATCACATGTTCAGCTTAAACATGTAAATTCAAATTCTGAGTTGTTTCAAGTCTCAAAACCTTTTGCTTATAAATAGAGACACTATTTGCAAGCTAACAGAAATTTCTCAAACACTCATAAACTAGAAATTTCTCAAAAAACACCATTGATACACAGTTCTGACCTTGAACTTGTATCTTTCATTGCCCTCGTGCGTTTTCCCTCAAAATCATTTGCAAAGCTTCTATGCCTCAAATATAGTCCATCTCTGTCCTTGTTTTGGAACTGTAACATCTCCATCTCCATCCTCCATAACCAAAAACAGAGGTCTGCAACTTGACTTCTCCAGACCATTCCAACCATCCATAGCTCAAGCTAAACATTGCATTAGCTTCCTGGGAACTTGAGGAAGCTAACCTGATCATCACAACTCTTTGAAAGCAACTCAAACTCATTTCATGATTTCCAGTTCTTGAGGTATTTTTATGAACTTCCATCTCTTCATTTAGGCATTGTTAGTCTTTCATTTTCAAAAACAAAGTGTAGATATCATTTCCCCGAAGTTGTATATATCCATAGTTTTCATTTATATTGCCTGAGCTTAGAGAATTTTAAGTTTGAATCTCTGAAAAAAGTTAGGTCATGATTTTGTACTTTTAGAAATACATGTTTATCTTTGATTGTTAGTCCAAATTGTTTACATTTATGAAATCCTGGTAAAATTTCTAACAAGTTTGATGTTGGAAGTTTTGAGAATGGATGAGAAATGAATGAGATACAGGGACCCTGGCTGGAGGTTGAAGATGAAGTTCATTTCTAGGAATGGATTTGTAATATATATTTATGGTTTTGTTTAATTTAATGGATGTTTAGCCACCCCAATGGTAAGGCAGCGCGCGTATCATGTCAAGGGCGTGGGTTCAAGCCCCAGCGCTGCCACTTTTTTCATTTTTCAACATTTTCCTTTGTTTTGTAAGCAGCCAGCGCGCTTGGGCCTCCATAATTGGGATTTTAATATTTTTTGCTTGTTCTGACCCCCTGTTTCCTTTTGACAACACAACCCATTTATTTTATTCTCTTTTTCTGATTTTCAAACAAAATCAAACTTGGGTCAGGCCTAGTGAACAAAAACTGTTTTACACAAACAAACACCCAAGTCATTTTCACACCCCCTGACTTTATTTCTTTATTTTATTTTATTTTCTTATTTTCTTTTCTTTAAATATTATTATTATTATCATTCATATGATTATAAATATTACTTTTATTTATAAAAAACACAAAAATATTTGCTTATTGCAAATTTAATTTCTTTTCCTAAACAAATTAATATTACACTTAGGTCTTAATTTCCTTTAATTAAATTAACTTAGAATTTAGTTTTTCTTTTAATTAATTCTTATTTTAGTTTAATTAAATAAAAACCTTTTTCTTAAAAAAACCTAAAAATGATTTCTTGATTAAATTTAATTTCTTTCCTTAATTAATTTAGGTTTAATTTTCTTAATTTAATTAATTATTTCTTTTAGTTAATAAGGTCAAAACCAAACCCTTTCCTCAAAAACCAAACAAAATCCATTTCTTTTCCATTTATATCCTTGTACATTATATTCCTTTCAATTCTTGTACATTATTTCAATATGGTTGTAATAGATAATTAGGTTTAATTTCTTGCAATTCCCATTTGTAAATTTGTATACCCCATCCCCAAATGATGTAATAGCGTAGTAAATTTACTTTCCACAATTTATTTCTTTCATATCAATGCTAGTAAAATAGGGTTTGTATGGAAATATAAAAAATCAATAAGTAGATAACCCTAACCAAAGATTAAAAGCATGAAAAATACACACTATTCACACTTGCACCCCTAAGGTTAACTCCACTTGTTGCCTAAAAAATGGTCATGTTACGCATGTGGGATGTCTTCGCAAAAACAATCAAAAATACAAGATCATAGTCCCTCGATGACGCTATGATTGTTGCCTTACAAATGATCTTAGTCCCTCAAGAGAAATGCTAAGATATCTCATAATATTGCTATCATGACTATACGATGACCCACGCCCTTCCCTTTACGTCGAAAGATAAGGCTTCTTATCAATCAATGGTAAGATAGCAATATCAAAGGAAAGGAGAAATGAACAAAAGACTTTTGAGTAGGTAGAAGCATTCTTAGTTTCTTACTCACTTTCAAAAACAAACACACACCAAAAACTTTCAAAAAAAACACCAAACACTTTCAAAACATGAAATATTTTCAAAAGTACAACACTTTGTATATATTCTCGCCGAAACGAGAATCATTACAAAGTTCTCCTAAAAGAAGGTGGCTTTTCAAAAATACTTTCAAAAAACACCACAAAGCACATTTTTAAACAAAAGCAAGTGATCTAGCAAGCAACTAAGAGCCCATAGATAACTATGGATGAAAAGGATTCTAACACCTTCCCTTTTCATAATCTAACCCCCGAACTCAAGAAATAATCTCAAAGGTCTTTCCTGTTCTTTTCAACCTTTCCTTTTAGATAAAAGAAAAGTCAGTGGCAACTCTTGCTAAACCGCAACAATTGCGAGCAAATGCAAAACATCCCAAGTCAGTTCTCTCACCATATTACAAGTTGGATCAAGTATCCGAAGAAAGAGGGGAAGATCATCAAAGAAATAAAAATGATCTTCCTTTGGAATGGAAAACATCTAAGGATCATCCCATCAACAACATCCTAGGAGATATATCAAAGGGAGTCACCACTCGATCTAAGGAGAATTTGATATGAACATGATGGGGGAGTTAAACTATTTCCTTGGACTTCAAATCAAACAATTAAATGAAGGGACATTTGTGAGTCAAATGAAATATTATCTTGACCTACCCGAGCGATTTGACATGGTAAACTCAAAAGCCATCGATACTCCTATGCCTACGGCCGTGGACTTAGACCGAGATGATAATGGTAAGCCCGTCAATATAAAAATGTATAGATGTATGATTAGTTCTCTTCTCTATCTTACGGCCTCTCGTCCAGATATCATGTTTAGTGTTTGCATGTGTGCTCGGTTTCTATCATCTTCTAAGGAGTCACATTTAAAAGCCATAAAGCCATAAAGCACAACTAAGTATGGACTTTGGTACTCCAAGGGTAGTGATTGTTCCTTGGTTGGATATTCTGATTTTGATTTTGCCGATTGCAAATCGGATAGGAAAAGCACTAGTGGTACTTGTCATTTATTTTCAAATTCTTTTGTCAATTGGCATAACAAAAAGCAAGTTTCTGTTGCCTTGTCAACCACGAAAGTGGAATACGTTGCAGACGATAATTGTTGTGCCCAAATTTTATGGATCAAACAACAATTGCTCGACTTCAATGTTCAACTTGATCACATTCCTAATTTTTGTAACAATACCAGTTTCATCAACCTAACCAAAAATAAATTTTGCACTCTCGCACAAAACATATTGAGATAAGACACCATTTCATAAGGGATCATGTGGAAAAGGGTGATGTCATTCTCAAGCATGTTGATATCAAAAACCAACTTGCTGACATTTTTACTAAACCACTCGCTACAGAACCCTTCTTTCACATCCAAAGGGAACTTGGTGTTCTCGATATCTCGGATAGGTTGCAACTTAATTAAGTTGCATGCTCCTTATTTTATTGGACTTATTCTCTTAATGCTTGATGCAATTATGGATATTTTTAGTGAAATCTCTAATCAATCTTCATAAAGGTAATATCGTTCTCGTCTATTTTCTATTCTTAACTATGTGTAATTGCTAAACTTTCTCTTCCTTATTTTTAAGTGCATAAGACTTTTACGTGTTATATTAATTGTATGAAATCAATTGAAAAAGGTGCATAAAATCAAAAATCTTTATTATTGAGTCGACTCATAGCATGAATACGTCGACGCGTACCTTATCACTCACCTAACATTATTAGAATTATCCCTGCATCGACTCAAGACTCTGTGAGCGGTCGATGCATCATTTAAAAAAATCTGATTCCTTTGGTTTTATATCATATTGTTCTTTGATTTTCTAAAAACACCCATTTCTCTCAAAACCCTAAAAACCCTCATGTTGTACCCCAAAATTTCCCCCCTCATCTATCAAGAATTTGCTCACAAGATCTCCTTTGACTCAAGACTGCACTAGGGTTTGATCAACTCAAGAGACCTCCTTATGCACCGATGACTCAAAATTAGGGCTTGAGTTTGCACAATGATTTTTGAACTTTATATGCCCCATATGATTTTCATGGATCATTATGGACCCCCAAGATTACTCATGTCAAGTTTCAAGCTTTGGATCACACTTTTGCTCAGTCAATTAAGCAGTTGACCTAAAAATCAGTTGTATTGGGGAAAAAGTCAACTATGGCCAATTCTCAGTCAAACTTCATAATTTTTTATCCATATAAACATTTTAAACTCATATGTATCATTTGATCATGTTTGTACCATAATTCCTCAAGAAATTTGATCAAATCTTCAAAAGGCAAAAATGGTGAAAATTAGGGTTTTGAGTGGGAAAGGGCAATTTTTGATTTTGACCTAGCAAATGATCAATTGGTTTAAGGCATGATCTCAAGAGTCCAATTGAATAATTTTAACCTAACGACATGGTTCAAAACATTGCAAGTCCATTGAATTGACAGATGAATTTTTCAGTCAACTGATCAAAAGTCAACTGTATATTAAAAAGTCAAACTTTGACTTTTTGGTCAAATTCAAGTTCCAAAGATCATAATTCATTAAAACGTGTCAAAATATGAAAATTATTCATCAAGAAATCAAAAAGTCAAGATTTCATTTTGAAAAGTCAAAATTTCTAAACTTAGAAATTTTTCTAAGTGTTGGAAATTTCTTAGTTTTTCATAACTTTGAGCAAATGTTTCACCGTGATGCAAAGTGATTCAAGAGAAACTTCCAACATGAAAGTTGTAGATCTCCATGAAATCTATAACGTTTCTTCACACAACTTATTCCAAAAATGCTTAGATATCAAGTTATAATTTTATGAACATAGGGTCATGAAATAAAACACTTAGTGAAATTTTGCCCTAATTTTGTCAGGATTTTGACCCAACTTCATGGCTATTTTTCATATAGTTCGAAGGGGAATATTCAAAATCAATTCAAATATGGGTTGTAGAGAACATTGCAAGCTTTCCAAAATGTCCAATAACTCCTTGAGATCATTCTTGAGTAGGGAGAATCGAAGAGATGAATTTTGGGTTTTATCACTTTAATTACAAGTCATTTTAGTGATGAACAAAATTCAAATTCAAAGTTGTGCTGCATTAACTCTACTTTGAAGGTCTCAAACTTGTTAGGCACTCCATAATTAATGGTTTACACAGCTGTTAGAGGCCTCACTTCAAGCATTCAATGCATGGACATGCTTTTTATCCATTTTTGGAAGAAATGTTACATTGCCATTTTGATAAAGTAACTTTTTGGACAAAACTTGTTCTTGAGCCTTGCACTTGTTCTCTTCTGATCAAACCAGTCCTATAACTCATGAGAAATGTTTCAAACACTTACAATCACCCATCCCATGCTTGTACCTCATTTTGAAACTTGTTTCTCTCTTTTCTTCAAAATCAAGTAACCTAGCCAAAAGCTAAAAACTTGTACTTCTGACTTGCCAATGCACTCAAACACTTTTGTTTATACATGCACAAACCATTTTGGAACAAACACACAGATGCTCAAGCCTTGAAAGAACCTAGAACTCAGAATTACACTTCATACATCCATTTTCACACAAACTGACCAAAAACTTGAAACTCATAATCTAATCATGCGTTTCTTGGACTTTTGGTTTCTAAACTTTCTAAACATCACATAGAATCAATCCCACACCCTGTTTTAGAACTGTAACACCATTAACACCGTCCTCCATTTTTAAAAACTCAGCTCTGCACATTGACTTCTCAAGACCATTTCATCCATCCATTGTTCAAGCTAATCATTGCATTAGCTTCCTAGGTCCTCAAGGAAGCTAACCTGATCATCACCATCACTTAAAACAAGCTCAAACTCAAAACACGATTTCCAGTTTTTAGGTAATTTTCTCAACTTGGAACTCTTCATACAGGCATCATCAATAGATTATTTGTGAACAAAACATGTAGATATCATTGCCCTGAAGCTAACCATGTCCATAGTTTCCATTAATTTTGCTTGAGCTTAGAGAATTTTGAAATTGAAATTTCTGAGATTTTTAGGGTTCAGATTAGGGCCATTAAAATTAATGCCTATCTTTGATCTATAGTTTTAATGCTTTACATTTCAGAAATCGTGAGAAAATTTGCTACAAGTTTCATGTTTACAATTTTCATTTTTGATGAGAAATGAGCAAGTTACAGTTGGTCTGACTGGAGGTTGAAGATGAAGTCATCAGGGTGCATTTTGCCTTGTATATTTATTGTTTTGCTTATGTTAATAGATGTATAGCCACCCCAGTGGTAGAAGCGCGCGCCTGTAACCTATGGGACCTGGGTTCGAACCCCAGTGATACCCTTTTATATTTTTTTACACATTTTGCATTTCTGACTCTCATTTTTGCAGGCGCTGGGCCTTCCTTTGGGCCTATATGTTTTTTTTCTTGTTGCTGACCTCCCTGTTGACTAATGGCACCCCTGGCCCAGTTTATTTTTACTTTATTATTTTTATTTCTTTTATTTTCTTAAATATATTTTCTAATATTAAAAATCATAAAAATATAATAAAAATTAGATTTTTATTTTAACTTAGTTTATTTTATTTTTTCTCATAAAAAATATTTTTATTAACTATACTTTATTTATTTTTACTAATTTATCTTTTAAATTTAATTAATACTATGTTTTTATTTTATTGTTCACACCATTTAAAATATATCATTTTATCATTAAAGGCTAAAAATATTTTATAATATTATAAATATTTTCAAGACAAAAAATACCAAAAAATACTTTTCTTGAAACTTAATTTCCTTTTTTTAATCAATTAATAGAATTAGGGTTTTATTTAAAATCTTTTCTTAAACAAATTATTTTTATTAATTATTTTTCTTTAAATTAATTATATTAAGACAAAATCCCTTTTTTTCCTAAAAAATCAAACATATATCCATTTACTTCACATTTTGCATTTTTGCACATTTATTCATTTTATACTTTGTAGTTATTCAAATCTTTGTACAATGGATACCATTCAATATGGTTGTAATAGACTAACTAGGTTTACATTCTTGCAATCCCCATTCAATTTGTACACCCCTTCCCGCAAATGTTGTAATAGCATAGTAACTTTGAATTTCGCAATTTATCGCTTTTATATATAAAATGCTAGTAATTAGGGTTTGTATGGAAAGACTAAAACCAATACTTAGAAAACCCTAATTTAAGACAAAAACAAGCATGAAAATAATACATTTGCACACAAGCACCCATAGGGTTATCCCACTTGGTTGCCTTATCCAAAATGTCCATATTACGCATGTAAGGTATCTTAGCAAAAACAAAGCAAATACAAGATCATAGTCCCTCGATGGCGCTAACTAAGTTGCCTTTCAAATGATATTAGTCCCTAAAAGAGAATGCTAAGATACCTTGCAACATTTCTAATCATGGTTATACGATGACCCACGCCCGTCCCATTTACATCCAAAGATAGGGTTGCTTATCAACTCAATGGTAAGACAACAATGTCAAAGGAAGATAAAATAAACAAGAAAGACCTTTGAGTAGGTAGGATGCTCCTAATTACTTGCTCAATTTCAAAACATCCTTGCTATTTTCAAAACAAACACCTACACTTTCAAAACCTCTTACAAACTTGAAAACATTTTCAAAAGATCAAACATCTTTGTATACATTCTTACAGTCAAGAATCATTACATAGATTTCCTAAACAATGACCTCTTTACAAAATACTTTCTAAAAACATACAAAGCATAATTTCAAACAAAACGCAAGTGATCTAGGAAGTAACTAAGAGCCCATGGAAAACCATGGATGAAAAGAGTGATAATACCTTCCCTTTTCATAATCTACCCCCCAAACTCAAGAAATAATCTCAAAGGTCTTTCCTGTGCTTTTTCACCTTTCCTTTTGGATAAAAGGAAAGTCGGTGGCGACTCTTTCTAACCGTAACATTTGCGATCAAACGCAAAAAATTCAAGTCAGTTCTCCCATCGTATCACACCTCAAAACCAATTTCTCTCAAAATCTCCCTCACATACCCATTTCTCTCAAGAAACTTCTCGAATGGATTGAAGGGTAACACAAAAGATAACTTTCAGAGGCAGCTCCTCCAATGTTCCTTCTGATATTCCGGTAAATGCTCTTTCACTTCTCTCTAATGATATTGCTGATACTTTTGCAGACACTTTTGGTAAGAGAAACATAGTTAGACAATCAACTTTATATCTGAAAACTTTGGGTCATATGCATCTTCCTGAAATTATAGAATTGTTAAGATTTCTGAAATTCCACTTATTTCTTAAATGTGACACACCTTATAATGAGGATTTAGTCAAAATGTTCTATGCTGGCATGCAAAGAAAGTTTGAAGGATTTGAATTTAAATATAGAATCAACAACAAATATTAAATGGTGAGCTCGCATGTATGGAAATACCTATTTGGTATGTGGCCAGTTGACTCTAATGCTATTAAAATTTCTGATACTGTTCTTGCTCCTAACTATGAATTCAAGTATGATTTAAACTCCATGATTAAGAAGCCTTACAGTGATAGAATTATAAACAATGATTTATTTCCAAGATCTGTAACTACTGGTGCCCTAGCTCCATTTGAAAAAATTATCTTTTGGATCGTTTGCCATATTATTCGACCTAAGAAGGGAGGTCTCTCTTGTGTGGATAAAGCTGAGGTTCAACTACTTTATGTTTTGAAACATAAGATAAAGGTTCATTGGCCATATTATTTTGCTAGAAGAATGTTTGATCTGCACAACTCTGGAAGAGGCACCGCACTATGCTATCCCTCTTTCATTCAAAGAGTTCTGAATTGAGAAAAGATTAAAGTTCCAGGAATTCCTTATGTTGGTATGACTACTGATCTTGAATTTACAAATAAATCACTTACTTTGACGGGCTTCCAATGGGATCAAAAAGAACAAAGATACCGTTATGTTGTGAGAAGTACTTCTGTTACGTTCCAAAATAGTGATGGTGAAGAGGATGATAATGAAGAAGAAGAGTACGAGGAAGAATAAAGTGAAGAAAATATGGACGAGGATGCCCAGGCTCCCCAAGAGAACAATGCAAATGTGATAGCTCTTTTGAAGAAAATGCAGATACAACAAAAGGAAGACGCATTCCTTCAAAATGAGAGGATTTCAAACCTCTACAAACTTGTTAATATCCAAAATGAAATTTTTTTCAACCTATTCAAATGTTCAAGCTCAGAGGTACTCCACATTACAAGGCATGCTTCAATGAAAAGCTGAAAACCTTGCCTCCCTTCATTCCACCTTCCTTCTGCATTTTCCAAACCTTTCAACTGATGCTCCAGAAAACCATGATAACGACAACCTAGATAATTGATTCATATCTATGTGTAATTCTATTTAAGACCTTAAGTTGCCTTTTTGTTAAATTTATGCACTTATCTTTATTAACTGGTTTGTAATATGCTACACCTGTTTATCTAATTATTGCACTTTATAATCCGCACTAATATCATTTTATGTGAATGATTGTCAGTGTATTAAGTTGCAAATTGAAGATGATTTTGTATTTGAATAATTTTGTTACCCTTGACCTTGTGCTTTTTTTTATGTTGTCAAAGGGGGAGAAGTGAACATACACAAGATTATACGTATCTTTGAAGATTATATGAAGCTTACAAGCGGTGCTTTATGGAACACATAAACTTAGGGGGAGCATATTTGAGCATATTTGAGCATTGTTTTGCCATCATCAAAAAGGGGGAGTATGTGTGGACATGGTCCATCTATAAGTATTTTAATAATGTCAAAATGCTTATTACTCACTCTCAATTTGAGTCGGTCCTATGAACAATCTTGTTATGGAATAGTTGGAATGAAGATAATAGTTGGAATGAAGATCTCCAGAAACACTTATTTTTGAGAAAACTCAGTCTGCTCGTCGACTCAAAGATATGTGCAGTCAACTCATCACATTCAACCAAGCCCTGGATGTATCAGGTCAACCTTTCCAGTCGACTCAACTTGGGAATCAAAATATTCAACTATTGTGTCGATGCTAGCCCTGTAGTAGTCGACGCACTGTATTACATAATGGATTTTCCTCAAACTGTTGGATATGTCATGTCGACCCTTCCGGGCGACTCAACCTGGGAATCAAAATATTCAAAGTTTGCATCGAAGTAAGTCCTAAAGCAGTCGAAGCATTACACTTCAAAATAATTTCCCCCCTTGTCTGTGGGTTGTGTCGCATCGACCCCCTTTCTGTTTGAGTCGATCGCTCGCTGCCTTCATCTATCTTTCTGCTATGATTGTGGGTCTTGACTATTAGGTAACACACACACACACACACACACACACACATATATATATATATATATATATATATATATATATATATATATATATATATATATATATATATATATATATTCATTATGCATCATCATTTGAAGATAACAAGAACTAGTGAAAGATACACATTATGCTCATCATCTTCATCCTCTCTTCTCAAAAATCAACATCTACACATAATCATGGTTGTTGATTCAAGAAAAATTGTTATGGTGATAACTTTCAAATCAAGGATTCAATTCAGATTTGGGTTGAGAAATTGTGGGTTGTTCTTGAATAAAATCGTTTGGATTTTCTCCTCCAAGATTCCTATTGGTGTGTGGGTTTTTACACAAGTCTTTGCTTCATTGAATTCAGCCGAGTGAAAGGATTAAGAAACTGTGGGTTTGCTTAATCAAGTAGCGGCAACTGGAGTATTGTGAAGATTAATTTGTGTCTAAATTGCTTGCGATCGAAATCATCCAAGTGAAAGGATTAAGAAATAGTGGGGTTGCTTAATCAAGTAGCGGTAACCAGAGGTTTGTTCGAATAATTTAACACTTGGTTTCGCTAAAACCAAGGAAAGGGAAGAAGACTGTTACATCAGCAACATTGGTTTGTTTGTCTTGTGAACTATCTCTTCTCTTGTAACACTTGAAACTTAATATCAAGTATCTCAATTCTAGATTCTAGAATTGGGGTCAGACGTACCCTACACGAGGACGACAAAGGGAATTGCCTTAACAAATTGTGTGTTCTTCTCCTTTTCTTTATCTCCATACTTGATTAATATAATTTATGAAAATTAACTTGTCAAATATGCATGTACTGAAATTGTGGTGTGTTGATATCATTTCACAACATTGGTAACAATACATTTGATTGATACCCAATAAAACTCACCACTATAATTTAGTAAAATCAAACCTAAAGTGCTTTGCTCATAAGGTGTTTGACAAATGGACTAATCCATAAATTATTCATTGTGTTTAGCTTTATCTCATTCAACTCATTGGAAGTAATTCACATCATTGAGGGTGTATAAGTGATTGACCAATTGAGTAAAACTCATTGATTCTTACTTTGTCATTCTATCCATGCGGTTACTCATATTCAGTATTTTCAATAGAGGATCGCTTAGACGATTGGAGATTCTGGGAAACTTTCTCATATATTTCTGAAAAACAATTTTAAAAAGCACAAACTATTTTAAACGATCTATTCAACCCCCTTTCTAGATCGATCACATCGTCTAACAGATCTTACCCTTACGTTATCTTTTCTAGGGTCGTAGGTCGTCCATAGATCTTACCCTCATGTTATCTTTTCTAGGGTCGTAAGTCATCCGTAGATATTACCCTCACGTCATCTTTTCTAGGTTCGTAGGTCATCCGTAGATCTTACCCTCACATTATCTTTTCTAGGGTCATAGGTCGTCTGTAGATATTACCCTCACGTTATCTTTTCTAGGGTCATAGGTCCCTCGTAGGTGTTACCCTCACATTATCTTTTCTAAGGTCGTAGGTCATCCATAGATCTTACCCTCATTTTATCTTTTTTTGGGTCGTAGGTCATCTATAGATCTTACCCACATGTTATATTTTCTTAGGTTGTAGGTCATTCGTAGATCTTACCCTCACGCTATCTTTTCCAGGGTTGTAGGTCATCTGTAGATCTTACCCTCATGTATCTTTTCTAGGGTCATAGGTCGTCCGTAGATCTTACCCTCACGTTATCTTTTCTAGGGTCGTAGGTCGTCCATAGATCTTACCCTCACGTTATCTTTTCTAGGGTCATAGGTTGCTCGTAGGTCTTACTCTCATGTTATCTTTTCTAGGGTCGTATGTCATCCGTAGATCTTACCCTCACGTCATCTTTTCTAAGGCCGTAGGTCGCCCGTATATCTTACCCTCACGTTATCATTTCTAGGGACGTAGGTCACCCAAATATCTTTCCCTTATATTATCTTTTCTAGGGTCATAGGTCACCCATAGATGTTACCCTCATGTTATCCTTTCTCTTGGGTCATAGATCAGACGTCGATCTTTACCAATTGTCTTTACCTTTCTTTTTAGGTCGTGCATCCCACACGATAGATTCTACGCTGTCGTTGAATCCTAACTATCTCCTTTAAGTTATCATGTTGTCATTAATCCTACTTTCAGTCACCATGACATCATCGACCGTATCTTTTCAGTCACTTTAACGCCCACTTCCCTGAGAACTTTATATTGGCACTGTTACCCTAGTACAAGCTATCATTATTCAAACCACATTTACCCATTATGACCAATTCACTAGAAAGTTCATTTTTCATCCCTCAGCAGACGTCACAAATAAATAACACTCACACCATCTCTCCAGGACAAATTTCAGGTCATGGTATTTAATCATCTTCTACCTTGAACTTTCAAAAGGCTAGCGCCAATCTCACCTTCAGGTTTAAGACGATTAAATATGGGCATCTGTCATACCCCAAATTTGTCCTACCTTTTACTTTTGTTTGGCTTAGACTTCGCATTTCATCTACATCATCTTCACTAGTTCATCTGCATATCATTCATTGCATTGAATAAGGTACTTTGGTTCATGAAGCACTATTTGTACAAGACTAGGGTTTCATGTTGGTTTTGAGGTCCCTTCATCAGTTAAAGGTAGTTTCATCTGGTTCTTGAGCGGTGGGCTATGTGGAATCAAGTTTTAAAGTTTGGTTATCATGAGTTTCTTATTCATCCATGTACGAGGCCATTTCTCATTCAAATTCATCAAGATCTTAGATTAGGGTTTATTTCCCTAGGTGTGATTTAAAATTAGGGTTTGCTCCTCAGTTATTATCTCCTAAGTTACTCAGTCAGAAATTAGGGTTTCCTTATGCTTAGGGGCTTTTATTTCACTCAAGTATGATTCATTTGGTTTCTACATCATTCATGTCGTCGGAGCTAGGGTTTTAATACTTTGGCTATCTTGAGCATTCTTCACTTCCTATTTTAACTTCCATTTTCCTCTAGAGACTTCTCTAAAAGCGATATTCAGGTGTAGCCTTGGAATCAAGACTTTACTTGGTTGGAGTCCATCAAATGGGAAAGAGTTTGTCAAAGCATGATTGCCGATATATTGAGATTTCTCTTAAGAATTATGGATCATTAATTCAATATTTCTTGTTTTTATGGTACTTGTGAGAAGAATGTGAATTCATCAGTTGCTCCAAGAACAAGGCATATAGAATTGTAAATTCAAGCATGATACTTAGTTATGACCTTTGGTTCGTTTTTAACTGGTTTGAAGTTGTGAATTAAAGCAAAGTTGTGAATTTGATTCAAAGATCATACAAACCATGTATTAAGAGGTTGAGATTACTGAAGATATGGTTCGTTCAAATTAGTTGGTTCATCCATTATTGAAAGTACAACCAAGGTCCAAGATTCATCCAATTTCCATAAAACAAATTCATCATTCATAAATTCAACAAAGAGAGATTATTCAAAGTTTCAAGAGCAAGTTTCATTCAAGTTATTCAAGAAACATTCGAGAGTGGAGCCTTATTCATGTTTAAATTCTTGAAATTCAAGAAAAGAAAATTGGTTTAATTTTCATTATAATCCAAGCCACTCCTTTCAAAAGGGTCATCATCCAAACCATTCAAGTGGGGAATTTCAATTTTCATCAAGACAAGATATAAGAATTCAAATGTCAAGAGATTCAAAATGTCTTTCATTCATCCTAAAATTCATACAATTACAAAGAAATTGAAATAGAATTACATTCAAGTCTAGTTTTCATAGTACTACAAGATTACATGGATGATTTCTAAGCCTAAATATCAATTTTAAAATGTTCACTCTTCAAAACTTGAACCATCTTTATGCTTCGTCCTCCATGACAAGTTTCCATCCAATCCTCATTGCTCATGAAACAAGAAAGAGAGAAAGAGTTAGCAAACCATCCATATTTGAATTAAAAAATTCCAAACAAGAACAAATTGTTAAAGGAAAGTTTTCATCTCATCATTAGGGTTTGCGTTCGGAATCAAAAATTCAAAGGGGGGTGTTTTCAATCATATGCTAAGCCCAAATTCAAAAGCCTCATAAAAATCAGAATTACATTGTTTTAATCATGGGCTTATTTCTCCTATTTTGCAAATAACAAAAGTTTGACTATTGGTTCACAAAAAGGAGGTGCATAAAATACAATCAGAATTATCACATTCGAGCAACATCAAGGCCTCAACAATTTTATTTCACACAAGTCAGAATTACATTGTTTTAATCATGGGCCATGTCCTAATTGCAAATCACAAATGTTTGATTTTGGTTCACAAAAGGAAAAGAAATTCATAACAGGTTTACTGCCAAAAAAACAAAGACAACAAGCAAACATAACCAGCCAAAAGGAAACCTGTCAAAACTGTCAAAAACATGAGACAAATTGAACAAGCCAAAACTGTCCAAACAGAACAAGCCAAAAACTGTCCAAACATAACTGCTAAAACTTTCCCAAACTTGCACCAAACTGGAAAACGCAAGCTACAATCAGAAAGCATCAAAATAGCATACAAAAAACAATTCAAAATCGTGTTATCCTTCCCTCCAAAAGGCCCTTTACTCTTTGATATAAACAGGGAAAAAAATATACAACATGGACGATTTTCTTGGAACAAAAAAAAATAGCATCAATCATAACCAGCAAACCAGAAAACAGTATATACTGTAAAACCAAGAAAAAACATGAACCCAAAAAACAGCAATCACCATACCACTGTTATGAAATTAGAAAACAACATAAACTAACAACGATAATCCCAACAGAGTCGACATCATCATCCTCATAGAAAATCACAGAAAACATCATAAATCCCTTATCATCATCATTTTCGCTAACACCACAAAAACCTTCAGAAAATCCCAGAGAAAATAAAGGACAAAGTCAAAGAACAAAGAACGATCTCACCCAGATTTAACTTCAAAAGTTATTTTAGAGAACTGAACCCGCAAATCCGTCTCTTTCTCTCTTCTCTGCATCATTCTTGTACGCATATAGCCTCGCAAGCGCGATTTTGACATGTATCCATATCTAGGGTTATGTTTTTCTCTTTTTAGATCTAGGAAAAATCATCAAAGATCTGCAAAAATTAGTGCAAGATTTAAAACTAGCCTAAAGATATGAATAAGAAAGTGTAAAAAAAATAGGGATTAGAGCCAGGTGGCCGTCCGCCACTGTCGGAAGGCGATTTCTGGCGCGGCCATAGTTTCTTCTCCGGCAAGGGAACATAGAGAGAGGTCAGAGAGGTTATTCATTTAGAGAGAGAGAGAGAGAGAGAACAAAGTGTAACACACTGAAAATGAGGTTAGGTTTTAGAATATTTTTGTTTATTTAATTTTTGTTTTGATTAATAACATTTTATCTGTGGCCTAACACGGTGGATACATTTGTCACCACCTGTTCAATTGTTGCTCCATAATTGTATGCAAGCATCCTCCTAGGTCTTACCATGCAGCCTCATCTGAACCCGTGTGATCACCATCAAGAAGTCCAGACGTGCACATCCACGATAATCCTTCAGAAGCCTCACACACAAGAACAGATGGACTAGCCTATTGGGCCTGAACGGCCATGTATTTCTGCACCCCCATCTTTGCTTATTCAGGCCCATTTAATCTCTATTGATTTATTTTGCATTGTTTATCTATTTTATTTCTTGTCAAATAAAAAATACAAAAAATATTTAAAAAAAAAATAGATTAGAAAATATTATTATTTTTTATTTATTTTATTATTATTTGGAATTAGTTTTTTCAAGTTTTCTCTTAATATTTTTGTTAATAAAAAATCATATATATATATATATATATATATATATATATATATATATATATATATATATATATATATATATATATATATATATATATATATATATATATATATATATATATATATATATATATATATATATATATATATATATATATATATATATATATATATATATATATATATATATATATATATATATATATATATATATATATATATATATATATATATATATATATATATATATATATATATATATATATATATATATATATATATATATATATATATATATATATATATATATATATATATATATATATATATATATATATATATATATATATATATATATATATATATATATATATATATATATATATATATATATATATATATATATATATATATATATATATATATATATACACACACTTAGATGTAGTTTGTTAATTTTCTTTTAATATTTTCTTTATTAAAAATACAAAAAAAAAGATATTTAGAATTATATTTAATTTGCTTTCAATATTTTCTTTATAAAAAATTCTAAAATATATATATTTAGATTTAGTTTTAACTTTCTCTTAAATGTTCTTTCTTTAATTAAAAATCATAAAAATAAGTTTAGAATTAACTTTCTTTTAATACTTTCTTTATTTAAAAAATCATAAAAAAATATGAAATACAAAAATGTTATTATCTCTTTTAATAACTTATTAAACTAAATTTTTTAATTAAATATTATTAGTCATTTAGAATAGTTAATTTTATAGACAATTTAATTAGTTGGTTTGTTAATTTTCAATTTGGTTGTATTGCTTCTTTAATTAGATTTTTAATTGAACTTTCGATTCGATTCATCCTTATTCATAAACTCGTATCCCCATCCCCATATGGTTTGTAATAGTTTAAAATTTTATTTTCTTGCTATTTTCTTTATGTGTTTAAACTGCCAATTATGAATATTTTATCTAATTAGAGCACTTGGCCTCCTTTTGGGCTCATCATCAATGAGCAGGTATCCACTTACAAATGCACACTAGCACACATTTCATAGTTTGATCCTGGAAATTTCTACAGCGACAACTATTCGATCGATTGTTTTAATTGGTCATTTAGAATACTAGTGCCACGCCAGTTCCACTTTCTAGGAGCATGCATATGGCCACCTTGTATGGGCTTTTGATTTTTATCTTATACATTGAAACAACTTCTCCCCCCTTGGTTTACATACCAAGCATCTTCCTAAAGGGTCTCATAGTTAAATTTGGGCATGACCATTCTCACGAGGTTAATCAAGTCTTGCCCTTGGTTAACCATAACCCGAATCAACCACTTTGGTCCATATACCAAGTGTTTCCATGCATAAAGGGTCTCATGGTTGAGGGTAGGAGCAACTATTCTCAAGAGATTAATCAAGTTCACCCCTTGGTTAATCATAACCCGATTCAATTCCCATACACCAAGCATTCCATTAACAATTTCATGATACTACTCAGTTTGTCATCACTTTTCCATGGCCACCACGCATGATCACTCTTCACAAACACCGTCTCCTCTTACTTTATGCTTATAACATGTTCCCTTAGGATGATAGTTTCCTATTCTTTAGGATGCGAACTAATTAGACCTTAGGTTAGAACCCATGCATGACAACATTAGGGTTTTTCTAGTCTCCCTCTTAAAACTTTCTTTCTTCTTTTGTAATTAAAACTTCTCATTCACAAATCAAAAATTCAACAACATTTAATCATTATTTGAATTCATTCTAAAACTCGCAAAATACTCAACCAATCAAAACTCCCCAAAAGGGCATCTTATCTTTGTTCTACCGCGATACAGGTCGTGCCTCTTGCTAGAATGCGTGCGTTAACGTCGCCCACTAAAAAACACCAACGCATCAACATTTTCTAGAAGAACTATGGTGTTATGATTCCTTCACTGGATACGTAGGCAAAGGGTTGCGAGATCCTCACAAATGCACTAATAAAAAAACCATCTCCCCCCTTTTAGCTAATATAGTTATAGATAAACACACCCTTATAAGCAAACAAAAAAAATGGATCCTGTTGAGTACAATGGATGTGAGGGTTGCTAATAAATTCCCCTCGCATAACCGACTTCCTTACCCTTTCTCTTGGTCGTAAGACCATCTTATCCATCCTCTTATGGTTTTCTTGATATTTCCTCTTCCTTCGGGATAAATAAAGTTCGGTGGCGGCTCTGCATTTTTTGCTGGTAGCTTCACCATTGACCTTACCTAGACTTAGTCTTGACCTGCGAGTGGGGAGGAAATATTTTTATAGGTACCGATGGTGACTATGTGTTTCTGATGGTGACTTGATATTTTTGGTGACTATGTGTTCTCTCATCTTTGTTCCGGACTTCTCACCTTGTGATAGCCGTTTATTTCGCCAGTTCAATAATTATCCATTATTGTGGAAGCTTTGATCCCGTGTTGTTTTTTATCTTCATGGTACTTGGTTCCTTGAGTTCTTATATTGGTGTCGAATATTTGACCCTGCGATATTCAGAGGGTTCAAAAACAGTGTAACAGTTATCCGTTGTGATAGAAACCTTGATTTTGTATTGGCGCATACATAACATAATAACACCATTTTAAACACACGTGTTCTTTCCATTTACAAGGAACCGTGCTTATGAACCCTGTGTTGAGCTTTTCCATCTCTTAATTACAAAAGAATCAAAGTATGGGGGTTCTTTGGAAATGATCGAACATGGAATTTCATCCACTCGTGCATCTTCATGCATTCATAACAGGTACTTAGTTGGAGATTCTTATTTAGACTCAACATTCTCTTTAGAGCCTCAAACTTGAATTCTTACTGACATGTGTTTAGATGTCAGTATGTAATAACTATGTGGGGAATTGACCCAGAATGAAGATTTTGATGGGGCTTTTTGTGGTAGACACGTAAGTCACAACCCGTGGTCGGGAATGCATAAAGGAGGGAGATAACTAGTCGAAGACTCAGTTGAGCCTAGTATAGAAATTTGAAAGACAGTGTCAACAAATGAAGGTGATCTCATACTTTTTGACGCAGCATAAACTGCCATTCCTCCCTATCATAAGGGACCTCTTTCAAATCATGAAGAACTTTTTGGGTCTTTTCCATAAATTTATGTTTCCGGTTTTTCTCGTCATCAGCCAGTGCTTGTTCCCCAGATGCGTCCAAAAGAAAAAAAACTTATTAATAGGGACATAAAAAGCATGATAAGCATGTTGATACAATCCTAAAGGCATTACGCCTAACTACTTCCTTGTCTATTGGAAATTCAATTGGTAAAACTATTTTCTTCTTTGGGTCCTCCTCCCACAAACCTCTCTCCCGATTTTGATGCAAATGCTAGATGTATCTCCTATTATGGAGCACCTGGTTATAATATTGAAGACTATAAGGGGTTGACGTATAAATTTCAACACCTGTCTGGCGTCTTTTCCAAAGTCCAATTCCTATTTGGCAAACTGTTTCAGACTCTTTCTCACCAATTGAATCTTTCTTCTATGTGATAGAAGGTGAATTATATTTATTCTTTGTAGTATAAGATACTTAGTAATGCAGTTTATACAAATTTTCTTAGTAAAGCATTCATCCTTTCTTTTGAGAGAATCTTCTGTGAATATCATCCTGGGGAATTTGGCCATTCGGTTGAAGACGATATGTTATCCAGAAACAAGGTCTAATACTAGATTATGTCAGAGATTGTTGTGTTCATACCAGATCATAATGGGAGTCTCTTGCCCATTTAAGCCTCAAGACTGCTGAAATTTGTCAGAATCAAGAAGTTCAGACGAAGTCTAGTCTCCTCTACAATGGCAATCATTGGCCTATTTATTACATTTTCATTTGTAATCTTATTTGTTTGCTTAAACATTGTGTGCATGTAGAAAGTTGTTTATTTTTGAATGAAGATCATAATTTAATGACTATGTTTGTCTTGAAGTAATCCATTCATTATCACTCATCCATTTATTATCACTCATAAAATGATTTGTTTGCATATTGATACCAGTTTTACCAAGTCTTTTGCTTAGACAAATATTGGAGGGAGGATGACAATAATTAAAAAACACAAAAATCTCTGGTTTGTATGCTTTTGAGTAAGACCCTGCTGATGATGTACTGGCATTGTTTCAAAATCTCAAACACCATATATATAAGGGAGTGAAACCATCTTTAATCCCTTTGAGCCTCGAAGTAGAAGTTTCTTTTCTATTAAGAAAAAACCCTTATTTGTAAACCCATGTGCGGGTAGTGTTCAACTAATATGATCAAGTGTTCAAATCTCACCAGGAGTGCAAAATGGTGCAAAATGTGTAAATCCAAACCACAATGGTTATTCCTCATATCAAGAAGTCGAGAAATCAAAATATGATGAAACCAAAATCATTATCCCTCACCGACCAAAGAATGGGGCAGTTATAACCCTTCCAAAAAGTCAAAGGACTCAGGGTCACACAATTTGTTCAAAAGAAAAAAGAAGAAAAAAATCCCGCTAAGTCTAAAATTGAAAACAAGTCACTTAGTAAAAAATTACGGCATCCCGTTCGACTTCAAAATCAAAATTCAAAAGAATTTGTCCAGAAAAAGTTATGGAAAGCGAGAATAATGAAAATCCTAAAGGAGAGAAAGGATTACGAATAAAAATCCTTATCAAAGAATAAAGTCGTGTGATCAGACACCAAAAACAAGTGAGTGATTGTCGTGTCCAAAAAACCCCGTTGGTTCCTCAAACATTTCAAACGCCTCTTGAGAGATGAGTGCTCGTATCGAGTTAACTGAACTTAGGACTGGAGAACATCATGGAGAATTGGTGGGTACCAAATTATTTTAAGCTTTAAAATCCTTTTTTTTCTAAAACAATGAACCAGACCATATTACAACCCTCAAAAGTCCTAACTGAAGCACAGGTTAATTCGAAAGAATACTTGCAACGAGATAGCATTTAACTGACTCCTAAGTTGCATGCTAAATATTTGTGTTGGTATCATATGCTTGTTTTATCATTCTTAAAAAGAAAATATTTTCAGTGTTGCACTCTAAAAGTGATTCGTTCAAAAGAAGTCGCAACGTATTTTTCCATATAGTAACTTCAAGACTCACATACGTGTTGCATTACAATTATCATTCTAATAATAAACATTTTTCTGCATGCCAAAACAACTGCTTGACATCAAGGGAGTTTACACAATGAGCATCAGTGAAGAGCTCAACCCTGTCAAAGAAAAGAGGCTTGAATACTCTGTTGAAACAAAAAGTTAGATGTCTCAAGAGAAGTAATATAATATCTAGAGGCATGTTGCCCAGAGATTCTGTTAAGAGAAAGCAGTTTGGTGCTTTACAGTCTGAGTACCCTAAGAGGCATGTTGCCCAGAGACTCTATTAAGAGAAAGTAGTTTGGTGCTTTACAGTCTGAGTACCCTAAGAGGCATGTTGTTCAGAGACTCTATTAAGCGAAAGTAGTTTGGTGCTTTACAGTCTGAGTAGCCTAAGAGGCATGTTGTTCAGAGATTCAGTTAAGTGAAATCAGTTTGGTGATTTACAGTCTGAGTACCTTTAAAAGGGATAAAGTTTGCAGATTCATCCAATCAGGGGCATGCTTTCTAGTGACCACGTTGAGTAAAAGAAGACTCGTTTGAGAAATGATAAGAATCAAATTGCTTGAGATCTTGATGTTTGTGTTGAAGTTTGGACTTCCCAGAAGTCTCTGTTGAGAAATGGTGCTTCACTTTCAGTTAGTCATAAGGGACAAATTGCTTCAAGTATCTATTTGAGCACGAAACAATTCAAGTTGAGAAGTACGGTTGTGTACTAACCTACTTTCAGAATGTAAGTCAACCACCCTAAGGGTATGTTGTCATCCAATACTCTGTGAACTCCTCATTCCTCCATGAGGATGAGGCGAGGAAATGGTTTGTCAAGACTCCATTGAGAAGAGGTAGGTATTCCAATGGTAGTACCTCGTTGAGAAAAATAAAAGTATCGGAATTCGATTACCATAAGGGGAAGAAGCATGTGAATACTATATCGAGTAAGAATTCTATCAATCTGGGTCAATCAAGTTGAGATTCGATCTCTCAAAGTTTTGCCAATCTGGGGCAATCAAGTCTAGATTTGATCTCTCAAAGTTTTGCCAATCTGGGGCAATCAAGTTGAGATTCGATCTCTCGTAGTTTAGCCAATCTGGGGAAATCAAGTGGAGATTCGATCTCTCAAAGTTTTGTTAATCTGGGGCAGTTATGTCAAGATTCGAAGAATCTCTCAAAGCACCAGGTAATCTGGGTCCATTACCCAAATATCGTTAAGTCAGCTTCCAACATTGGTTAGTCAGGGGAAGTATTTCGAAGTTCATAACACTAGGGAAAATTATCCACGATGGCATTAGATCTCAGAAAGTCCTCTCATGAAAAATCCTTTCAAAGATCAATCAATCTAAAGCATTTACGTCGAGATTCTAAAAATATCTACATGAGTCAGAGAATTATTCAAAGCTTCAGTACATTGGGGCAGATCATCTTAATACCGTATTGTCGCTCACTCGCATGTATGTGATACACCCATATGGAAGTAAGAAGCACCCCGCAGTAAAGTGAGTTTGGTTGAAGTTTCATAGGGTGATTCCCCAGTACAGTCATTACTATCCAAGAAGTTAACCCAGGAGCTCTCCATTCCCCAAGTGGAATGTCTGTTGCGGCATATGGTGCCATGATCCCTTCTCCCAGTTTAGTCTGCACTTCCCTAGTGTAGTCCACACTTACCTTGTGAAGTCGATCACTTCCTTGTGAAGATTCACTTCTCCAGTGCCGTATACAATTCCCCCGGGTTGGTCGGTATTTACTTTGTGAAATTTGTTCTTCCCCAATGCTGTCCATATTCCTCAGCAAAGTCAGCATCTCCTTAGAGAATTTTGTACCCCTCCGGTGCAATTTGTACCGCCCCGTGAGATTGGCATCTCCCCAGTTTGGTCTGAATGTTTTAAAGTTTCTAGTAAGAATGGTTTCCATCGACTGATAAGGAACTTTTGATATATCCCCATGAAGTGGCTTGCTTCCTAGTGGAGGAAGCACAAATATGTTTCTCCCCATTGAAGTTTACACTCGGTTAATCTTCGGGAATTTCTTCTCCTTAGTGAAGTTGGTGTTGGTGAATACTTTGCATCATTGTTTGTTCTAGTGCAGTCTGCACTGATGAGCGTGTTTCTAAGAATTTCTCATATTCCTCGATGACAGAAGAGTCAATACCATTCCCCCAACAGAAGTTGAGTATCAAGGGTCTTCCATTTCCAAGAAGTCTGTCCTCCCCGAGTAAGGTGTTATCCCAAGGAAGTTTGAAGTTTTCTTCTCCATAGTGGATTACCCTATAGAGAATCCTCGACCGGAAGGATCTAATTGGTAAAGAGTTCTTGACATAATTTTGTGATTCCCCAGTGCGGTCTGTAATGATGATATTTCTTCTAAGAGTTGTCTCGCTCCCCATTGAATCTCCCGTTGGATGTTCGAGAATTTGAGTTTGTTGATGGATGGTTATCCGTGAAATAGGGACTTTCACCAATTGAGTGATACCCCTTAATCCCTAGTATGTTGTGATTGAGAAATTCTCTTCTCCCCAACCGAGTCGTCGCTCACATATCAAAAGAATTTGAGATTTTTTTATCAAGATCTCTCATTTATCCAGTTGAAACGTGTGGACGTACTGTGGTTCAGAAAGTCATTTCTCCAGCAACATCCAATCCCCAGTAATGTCCTTACTCAGAATGTGTAGTTATTCTTTTCCCTAACGAAGTTTGCAATTAATTTTTATAAGACCTGTCAGAATATGGACTGTTGTTACCACTTACTCCAATATGTTATTCTCTAGTGAAGCATGCATCATTATATTGCATCTACCCAAATGTGTAGGGTTCTTATTTGTGTCAAGACATTACTCCAAAAATATTTCAAATATGCATTGAATTATAAGCCAATGTTTATTGTCTTTATCCCCAGTTGATTTGTCAATCCCCGCGAGATTATTCACGTGGTTTCCCCCAGGCAAATTTCCATAAACCTTCATCATTGCCCCTAGAAAGTGTTGGCAGTCACCTTACCCTTTATTTGTTCTTTGCAGTTAGAGTGCGAGTCTAGTGGTCAATAGTCTCCTTTTTCACTGAGTTGTCACTCATTGTTTAGTTTGTAACCCAGTCTTTCTTGGCACATCATCCCCAAGTGTAATGGTCATCAGTTCCTCTTTATATCAAGTGGTTACTTGTCACCTACCTTGGTCCCAATAGTCATTGGTATCTCCAGAACAAAAAATCCAAACATGTATTGAAGTATAAGTTGATGTTGCTCCCTTAATCACCAATGATTGACTCAGTTTACTGATATCCCCAGAGCCTAGTGGTTACGAGTTCCTCTTAGATCATGTGGTTATTCTCTTTCTTAGTTACAATCCAGTTTTTTCCTGGTGCAATTCCTCTTAAGCCTAGTGGTTATTAGTCTTTTCAGTTCTAGTGGTTACTAGTCTTTCCCCGTCTTTAGAGGCTAGTGGTTACTAGTATTCTTAGGTCTAGTGGTTACTAGTCCTTCACCAATGTATTAGATCCTAGTGGTTACTAATCTTCTTCGATCGAGTGGTTACTCGTTCGCCTTATTTGCGATCCAGTTATCCCCCAGAACAACAATTTTAGGTCTGTTGGTCATCAGTTCCTATCAAGTTCAAGTTCGTCACTTGTCACCTGATTTTGAATAGAGTGTCCTGGTATTCCTTAGATTTTAGTGGTTACTATGTGCTCTGGAGTCAATTCATTACTTTTATCTTTGTCTCTTTAATTCCTTGGTCATTTTTTATGGTTACTGGTTCTCTCCGGTTTGAGTCTGTCAGGTGTTCGCCTTGTTTCTGGATACAATGTTCATTTGTATCCTGTTGAGTACTCTTAGATCTAGTGGTCACTAGTCCATTTTAAGCCGAGTGGTTACTCTTTGATTTATTTTTGTGATCCAATTATTCCCTGGCACATTCTTTGTAGTACTCCCAAGGTTGAGTGATCACTCGTTACCTTTGCTCGGTTCCCAGTGTTTGGTCAAACACTCTAATGGTTTTGGTTCAGAAAGGCACTGTTCCAGTTTGATCGAGACCAGTATGTACTAGTATTTCTCTTTTAGATCTGATGGTCATTGGTATCTTTTCAATTCTAGTGGTTACTATTATTCTTAAGTCGATTTCAATGGTTATTGGCCTCGTTTCTCATGTCTAGTGGTTACTAGTCTTCTTAGATCGAGTTTAGTGGTCATTGATCTAGTTTTCCATGTCTAGTGGTCTCTAGTCTTCTTATGTGAGTTTAAGGTTTACTATTCTTCTCTGATCTCAAATCTATTTCTTATGGGTCGATACCACAAAGCTACCAAAGTATGGTTACCAGTGTAGATTCACCTTTCTCTAATTCAAGTGTAAACTTTTGGGTTTTATTTTGTATTCAATCCTCTTTCACCCTATTGCTCGAAAGGCCGATGCCAATCTCGCTCTAGGTTTAAGACGATTGAATAGGGGCAGCTGTTATACCCCAAAATTTACCCTTTTCATTTAAACCTATTTGGCTTATATTTCATTACCATATGCGTACATGCATGCATAGCATTGGTTCTGTGGTTATCGGAACAAGATATTTCTTTCAAGCTTCGTCAGGTTACCGAAGAAGTTTATTTCATCATTCGATGTATTTAGAGCCTTCTCTAGGATATTCAATCAGTATATGATCAACGGACCATCATGCCAGGTTTACATGTGTTTCAACAAGCCTTGAATGATAGAGAATATTAAGTGTTTCACTCAGCTCAGAACAATTCGAATTAAAAGTTTGTTTATTATGGTGAGTTTTGGAAATTTATAACTTCTCGTTAGAAGAAGATTTTGCAGTGGTTCTTTGGACATTAGAACAGTCTCAGAGTTCTTTATTAGTTGTATGTTCAGAACGAAGGCCAATTTAGTGAGTAATACCACTGAAGATTTAAATAACCAGAGTTTTGGTTTTTGCCGGTCAATTAAGGCTCAGATGTTCAAAAATCCGTAACTCTCATGTGGCTCAACGTTTCTAAATGGTTCTTCAGCCATAAAATCCGTCTTGATATCTTCTTCAATTCACGTGTTCAGGTTGAGAGCTAATTATTTGAAGAAGATCTCGTAATG
>CATIWC010002245.1:0-26140 GCA_948472305.1 Vicia faba | reverse complement strand
GAGAGAGAGAGAGAGAGAGAGAGAGAGAGAGAGAGAGAGAGAGAGAGAGAGAGAGAGAATTATCAAAAGAGAGAAAAGAAAAACTGTAAAACCTTCACAAAAATCCAGAATTCCAAAAAAGAAAAACCAAACCTTTGTTTCTTCCCTTTGAAAAAGGACATAATCTTTTTTGTTCCTTTGCTCTCGCTGACTCCAGAACATCTGAAAACAGCAGCTCAATGTTCCAAGCACACGCTTCAGATTCAAGGTAAGTCTTTCTGACTTTTCATATTTTCATTCAGAACATCATTAAATATGTAAATATCATAGTATTGATGCTGGCCATATCATTGCATAAGTAGAAGAAACTATGGATCATAACATCTTGAATAAAGCTAGGCTCAGAATTAGAATTAGAACTTCTATAAACTGCTGTGCTTTTGTCCCTTCTGATTTGCTATTAAGAACTGAATAAATTGCTGATGTGCTGATTAATATGAGGAAGAGTTGAAATGTAACACAAAACTTTTGGGTTCTCTTCACCGTTTTAAGACGGAAAATTCTAGGATTTCTTATTATTTTAACACAGAACTTCTGATTTTCACTCACTGTTTAACACAACACAGAACTTCTGATTTTCACTCACTATTTAACACAACACAGAACTTCAGATTTTCACTCATTGTTTAGCACAACACAGAACTTCAGAGTTCTTCTCACTATTTTAACACACCAGAATTCCTAGGTTCTCACACTGTTATGACACGGTAATAAAACTTCTGAAATTTTGCTCACTATCTAAACACCACCCAGAACTTCTATTTTCTTTCCCTCTAAAGTTTCTTGCAGGACCTCAGAGTTTATCAATCTAGAACTCCTGATTCCCACTGACGTTTCTTTCTGAGTCACAGCGCGCCTGGCATCAGAACTTCTGATCCCTTTTGTTCTGCTTGCAGCAACACACTGATTCTATCTCTCATTATTTTCCTTTTTTTATCATTTTAAATATTAATACCCTTTTTATTAATATAAAAAAGACATAAAAATATTTACTTTTTATTAATTAATTTATTCTTTTTTAATTCATTAAGACAAAAAACCACTTTCAAAATAAGTCCTTTTTCTTCTTATATTGTACATTTCAATATGGTTGTAATAGTTAAATAGGATTAACATTCTTTCAACCCCTCATTTGTAAATTTGTATCCCATCCCTAAACGATGTAATAGCATAGGACTTTACATTTCTACAATTTATTGTTTTCAAATATAAATGCTAAGTAATTAGGTGTGTATGGCAAGACATAAAATCGACAAATAGATAACCCTAATTAAAGACTAAATGCATGTAAATAAAAACACACTTGCACACTAGCACCCTTAGGGTAATCCCATTTTTGTTGCCTTTCGGAAATTAGTCATGTCCCTCGAATATGGGCGTTTTAGCAAAGACCCTTGATAAAAGATTGTAGTCCCTCGATGACCCCCAATGTTGCCTTCGGTAAACGATCTAGTCCCTAAATGAAATTGCTAAAACGTCCCATAGGTTTCTTTCTATGACTATACAAACGTCCCACACACGTCCCTTCACATCCAATGATGGGGCTTCTTACCCAAACAATGGTAAGATAGCAACATCTAAAGGAGAAGGAAAAGAACGTTTAAGACCTTTTGAGTAGGTAGGTTACTCCTAGTTGCTCGCTTGCTCACAACAAAAACATTTTATACACCAACACTCTCATTTTGAAGCATTTTCAAAAGACAAACACTTTTTACGCATTCTTATAGAAACGAGAACCATTACAAAGATACCTTTTCAAAATCACTTTCAAAAACACATTTCACAAACACTTCTGTGAACTATTTTCCAAAGAACACTTTGTATGCGTTCTTATAGAGACGAGAACCATTACAAAGACGTTTTCAAATACTTTCAAAACTCATACCACAAGCACACTTTCAAACAAAATAAAGTGATCTAGCAAGCAACTAAGAGCCCGTAGATAACTACGGATAAAAAGGGTGCTAACACCTACCATTTTCATAATCTACCCCCCCCGAACTCAAGAAATATTCTCAAAGGTCTTTCCTCTTATTTTCCACCTTTCCTTTTGGATAAAAGAAAAGTCGGTGGTGACTCTTGCTAACCGTAACATTTGTGATCAAACGCAAAACATCCCAAGTCAGTTCTCCCACCGTATTACACAAGGCATGTCTGTATTCATGTTCAATAGATTAAATAGGATAAATTTTGTACCCCAAAATTTTCCCTCTCATTTATCAAGTAATCTCTCACAAGATATCCTTTGGTTCAAGACTGCATTATGGCTGATTAGCTCAAGACACCTCCTTCAGCACTAATGACTGAAAATTAGGGTTTGAGATTGCACAAGGATAATTGAACTTTTAATGCCACATATGACTTTCATGGATCATTATGGACCCTCAATATTGTTCATGTCAAATTTCAAATCTTGAATCCCATTTTTTGCTCAATCAATTGATCAGTTGGCCTAAAAATCAGCTGTATTAGCGAAAAAGTAAACTATGGTCAATTTACAGTCAAAATTCATAATTTTTTATCCATATCAACATCATGAACTCACATATGTCATTCGATCAAGTTTGGATCACAATTCCTCAATAAATTTGATCAGATCATCAAAAGGGCAAAATGGTCAAAATTAGGGTTTTGACTGAGAAAAGGCAATTTCTGATTTTTGACCTAGAAAATGATTAATTGGTTTAAGTTATGATCTAAAGGACTCAAATGCATCATTTTTACCTAATGACATGGCTCAAAACATTCCTCAAGTCCAATTGGTTGACAGATGAATTTTTAGTCAACTGATCAAAATAAATTGTACACTAAAAAGTTAAACTTTGACTTTTCCGTCAAAATCAAATGTCAAAGATCACAATTCATTAAAACATGTAAAAATATGAAACTTTTTCATCAAGAAATCAAAAATTCAAGTATTCATTTTGAAAAGTCAAAGTTTCTAAACTTAGAAATTTTTTGAAGTGTTGAAAACTTCATATTTTTTCATGACTTTGAGCCAATTTTTCACCATGATGCAAGATGATTCAAAGGAAACTTTCAACATGAAATTTGTAGATCTCAATGAGATATAAAACATTTTTGAACACAACTTCTCTTAGAAATGCATGGATTTCATGTTATGATTTTGTGAATACATGTTCATAAAACTTAGAAACTTAGTGAAATTTTGCCCTAGTTTAGGCAGGATTTTGACCTAACTTCGTGGAACTTTTTCACATAGTTTCAAGGGAAATTGTCAAAATTGACCAACATAGAGGTTGTAGAGGATTTTACAAGATTTCCAAAATGTCCAAGAACTCGTTGAGATCATGTTTGAGCAAGGATAATCGAAGACATGAAATTGGCATTTCATTCTTGAATTATAGGTCATTTCCATGATGAACAAGAATTCAAATCCAAGCCTAGGCTGCATAATCTTTTCTTTGCGGGCCTCAAACTTGTTTGTCACTCCATAATTAAATACCTACACAGCTGTTAGAAGCTTCAATCCAAGCATTCAATGCATTGCTCATGCTTAATTCCATTTTAGGAAGAAAGTAACCATTCCATTCTAGTAAAGTTGCTTTAACTACAAAATCAGCTTTGTCTTGAGCATTGAGCTTGTCCTTTCTGCACAAGCGTTCCTACATAATCAGAACAAGCATGTTTAAAGGTTACATCCACCCTACAAGCTTTGTACTTCACCTAGGAACAAGATGTTTCAAGCTTGCTTCAAAAACAAGCAAAATCTCATAACTTGTACTTGTGTGATTCTGACCCTCTCAAGCCTCTAAACCTTTTTCCATATAGTAATACATGTTGTTTTACAAGCAGGACATGAATACACAAGCTCTCAAACTTCTCCAAACTCAGAACTGCATCTCAAACCACCATTGTTGCACATTCTGACCAAGAACTTCAAACTTCCATTTCCCTCGTGCGTTTCTTGGCCTTTTGCTTCCAAAAGCTTCTAAAACATCATACATAAACAATCCTAACACCTATTATCCAACTATAAAACCATCTTCATCCACTTCCATAACCAAAAAATAGAGCTTGCATCTTGACTTCTCTATCACGATTCAAGCACTCCCAGCATCAAGCAAGCATTGTATTAGCTTCCTAGAGGTTCAAGGAAGCTAACATGATCATCACCATCACTTGAAAGAAGCTCAAACTCATTTTCACGATTTCCAGTTTTGAGGTATTTTTCTTGAACTTCTATCTCATTATTTAGGCATTGTTAGGCTTGCATTTGTGAAGATGGAATGTAGATATCATTGCCCTTAAACTATACATGTCCATAGATTTCATTTATGTTGCTTAAGCATGAAGAATTTTGAGTTTGAACTTGCTGAAACATTTAGGTCATAATTTGGTACTTTCATAAATTCATCCTTATCTTTGAATGTTTGCTTAAGTTAGTTACATGGTTGGATTCGTGGTGGAAAAATGCACAAGTTTCATGTTTACATTTTTTAAAATGGTTGAAAAATGAGTAAGTTACAGATCCTTTGGCAGGAAGTTGAAGATGAAGTACAGTCAGGGCAAATCATGTATCATATATTTATTGTTTTGGTTAAGTTAATGGATGTATAACCACCCCAGTAGTTAAAGCGTGTGCCAGTTACCTTAGGGACCTGGGTTCGAGCCCCAGTGGTACCCTTTTGCTTGTTTTCTCATATTTTCCACTTTTTTTATTATTGTTTGCAGCGCTGGGCCTCCAACTTGGGCCTGGCTATTTGTTTGTTGACTTTAACCCCCCCCCCCCCCTAACTATGTGTTTACCGTGGTTTTTGGTAAACCGTTGATCCTCCAAAAAGGAAAGTCCTTTTGGTTATTCGCGGGATCGATCAGATTGATCCTAGAACATATGCTAACTTTTATGCTGGTTTGATGTAAAAGTTAATATCTAGGAAGAACGTATGTTCGACCAGGGATATGGTGTTTATGGTTTTTTGGAAAGCAAATACAAATGCAAATAAAATGCAGGAAATGTGAATTTTGCATAAGAAGATCAAAGCAATGTAAAAGAATTTATTTAAGAAAGGTGGTGTTTCCAACGTACATTCTCGGTTATTCTTTCACACACAGCGGGTACTTGAATAATGTTGAGTCACTAGCACAATAGGTTGAACACACGGAAAATCTATTCAGACTTCCTATTTTTATACAAAAATTATGTAACTGTCGAGGGGTGGCTTTGCTCTAGGATGAAGACAAGTGTCTTCTGCATGTCCCTCGACCTCTATCTTCCTGCCATGTCGCTTTCCCTTAACTGCTGGCGAACTGCATTTCCCTCCAATCTTCAAATTCAAATATCCTTCGTCTTTGGTGTTGACACGGGGGTTTGTTCTTCTAGTCGAAGGTCACAGGATCTTTCCAGTCGAAGGCTTGTTGGTGATGTCTGGTCGAAGACCAATTTGTAACTCAGATATCTTCTCTAAGTTTTTTTCCATCCGTCGAAGCATTTTCCAACTTGGCTTTATTTGCTCTATTTTTGGCCCATAAGGCCAATATATCGTGGGTGTCGAATTCAAGAGCCAACAAATTTCCCCCCAAGAATGTCTATTTAGACGTCCAGAGAAATAGTCATTCTTTGATATTCCTATTCGACACCTGTCTCTTTTGTCCACAAAGGCTTAACGTGCGCTTTTCTCCTTCCAACAGCTGCCACACTCAGAACCATCATTACTCTTTTCCCAAGACGTCTTTTCAATCAGCCGTTACCATGCTGCCATGATGACCATTACTCCTAGAACCTAGGTAAGCATGTCAAACATTCCCCATCACCTGTACGGTAACTGCTTTACTGCTTGCCACGTGCCCCACTATGTCCATAGCGTTAAATGGCCTTGACGAGAAACACTTCTCCCTGGACACTATAAATAGCCTTGAGCCCTCTCTTTTGGAACTTTCACAAAACTTAGCATTTTTCATCTCTTATGCAGAAAAACACCTTACACCGTCATCTTCGTTCCTTACTAACTCATAACAATGGCTTTCCTCTCCAATGCTCCAAATAACCCTAAACCCAAGAATGTCTCTGACGTACAGCGTCAACCAGAGATTTTCCCCACAAGCTCTTCTCCTGCTTCGATTGAGGGGCCAAGGTTCGTCTCCAAACCTATGACTAAAGAAAGGCGTTAGGCGTACAACTCCCAGCTCCTCATCCCCATCAGGTATTTTGAGGATATATATGCCATGTTTGGCCCTTTGTCTGCATGCATCGAGAATCCTACAAAAAATTGTGCTTTCTTCCCTACTCACCCATAGGCTGTGCGAAGAAACCCAGGAATGATCTTGAGGATGCGACTCCAGCTAACCAATAACATACTCAGACAAAGGAAGACATTAATCTTCAGTTCATGAACAAAGGGAATAGTATCTTTCGATCGTGCCCTAGTCTTTCTTCAGAATATTCAGATTGGTTGAATAAAATAGAGAAGGTACAAACCCCAGTTTGGAAAGAAATGGGGATTTATGACTTGTTGATGCTGTCGAAGACATGGTTGTCTTACTACCCTCTTATGTTAGTGTCTTCGTTATACTTCTGGGACAGCGCCCATTTCACGTTTCATCTTCCTTGTGGAATGGTGACCCCGACCATTTTCGACATAGCAGCGATTATCAATCTTCAACTGACTGGCGATTACTTCGACCTAGAAGATTTATTTGAGGATGCCATTGGGTTTTCAGCTACAAAGCCCACATACACCACATTCATCAACCATTTTCATGATAAATCTTGTAGCACTGTGTCGGAGGTGGAACATATAGCTTTCTTGGCTATGTGGCTATCTCACTTCGTCTTCTGTACTAAGTCACTTCAAGTGACTAAGATGCTCACGCTTGCAACACAACTTCATCATGGCTACCCTCTCTGCTTGGCTGAATTGATTTTGGCCAATCTGTATGAATCCATCAGCAATGGTGTGACTCAACTCAAAGTCATCGGAGAAAGGGAAAGCTTGCTCGTTTCTGGCCCCTTTTGGCTTCTTTAACTCTGGCTCAACGCCACTTTTGAATCTTTTCTTCCTCAAAAGAATAAGATAAATGAAGAGGCCCCAGAAATTCTGAATAGGAGGGTCAAAGGTACCAGGCTAGTTTTGTTGACTCCGACTGACAAGGGTCAGCAATTTCAAAAAGCCTTCACCAGCTTTGTGATGATGTTTGCAGAGCGCCAAAATTTTGTTTCGACCATGGCTCCCTTTGCCGGTCGAAAAGTTGGTCCAGAATGGTTCACTCGACCATTTCCTTCGGCTGATGAGGAGGACTTAGAGGATGAATATGTGGCTATTTGAGAGTCATTTCTTCGACCCAGAATCATGCCGCTGAGATTCAAGAGTTCGAAGAATCAACTAAGCTTGATTGCTTACCAACCGAATCTTGTCTCTCGACAGTTCGGTATTGTCCAGTCACTTTCGTCTCCCATCTATTCTCGAGAGAAGCTGCTATTGTTTTATAAAGAAGATTACTCAGAGGATGCTTCTACCAAGCACATTGGTAGGTACGTTGGTCGAACCATACTAACTTTGTTCGACTTTAATCTCAATTTTATGTGTCGCCCAATTTTGAGGGGTTGAAGAGGCAATATAATATTGAGGAATTCTTCGACGAGAAGGATTTTGCCGACCACCTTCGCGAGGCATTCAAAATGGTCCTTGACAAGATCAAGAAAAGTAATATTTTCTTTCTCTTTGTCTCTTTGTCTTAGATTAAATCATTCGACGTCCAACTTATATTTGTTTCTTGTATAGCTGTCAAGAGGACCAACACAAAAAAGGCTGCTGAAAGCACCAAAGGGGGAGACCCTTCTGTGAACCCTTCACCAAAGGTATTCACTTTCTGCTATACCTTTCTCCTTTACTATTATCTAGTATAGATGTTAATTCCTCCTACTCTTATCTTTCTGGGTGTTCAGAAAACCACTCCCAAGAAACAGAAGGTTCAGGAGATTGAAATCTCTAGTGATGAAGACGAGGAGTCTCCTCCTGTTCCTCTGAAGAGACAAAAACTAAAGAAACCAGCTCCTATACCTGAGCCTCGTCCCAAGACAAAAATCAAGATTCCAGCTACCAAATCGAGGCCTCCTCCTGTAATCATCAGAGAGCCCACTGAGCAAGAGGTAGTCGCTAGGCTGAATAATCCTAGTGAGAGTGACAATTCCAGTCCGGGTGCCGAAGTTCCTCTTCAGGTATTTACTTCGACAGACATCTGCTTACTTCCTGAACTAACCCCTTTTTCCATAATAATTATAAGAATAAAACTTCTTAATATTCAGGATACTGCTGGAACTTCTAAACAGGTTCCCATTCCTGTCGAAGGATCTGCCACTCTGTTAAATAGTAAGGGAGATCCTACTTATAGGCCTTCTTCAGCAAAAGGCTCCTTTGTGAGCTCCGCTGGTGAGGTGAACCAAACTTCTGAGCTTCAACATGTGACCATAGAGGAAGAAAATGAAGAAGGACCTATAGGGGAACAGGAAGAAATCAGGGCTCCACTAGATGATGCACAGGAAGGTGAAGAGGAGGAGGCTACTGATGCTGTAATTGGAACAGAGAGGGAAGGTATGCTGGAGGGGGAGAATCAAAATGAAAGAATTCCAGAGGCTGATGGCAGAGAAAACTCTACTGAGGGGGCCCAAAATCTTTCAAACACTGAAGCTGCCCATGTTCCAGCACAGGTAGCAAATGTGGTTACTTCTATTAACGAGGGTGTCCCTTTGACAGTGTCTCGAACCAAAGAAGATTTGGCCTTGTTGAAACAGCAAAATCTTCTGGGTTATCTGACTGCCATTCTTGAAGGGCGAGAAAGTTCTTCTGATCACAGCGTTTCGACTGCGTCTGGAAAGTCTACCTCAACATCTCCTCTTGATGAGGCTCTTCAGAAGGTTAAGGCACAAATTTTCAAAAGAGATTTAATGCTAACCTTGGAGGGAGAACCTACTTCTCTCTCCTTCCTGAAGACCACTTTGAGGGATGTTGATCTCCTTGGTGCTTCTCCGGATATAGCTAGAGTTATTTTGGATTTAACTTCCATTATTGACCAAGTGTCAGCAAACTATAATTGTCGAAGGACTCTCACTCGCGAGATCGAAGAGGCCAACGGTCACATAGATGCTGCCTGGCACGCTGCTACTGAATTAGCCTCCCAAGTAAAAGAGTTGTCGAAGGCTTAAGAGGCTAGGTTGAAAGAAGCTGAGGAGATTGATCGAGATACAGCTAAAATGAGGGCGCAGATCAAAGAACTGAAGGCTAAAATTTCCGCCAACGATAAAAGGAAAGAAGAACTTCTCGCCATTAATACTGAGCCTGAAAGCCAAGAGGAACTTGCTGAAGGGTTAAAACATGATGATCGGGCCCAAACGCTCGATGCTAAACTTGAAACCCTCCATCAGTTGAAGGCTCTGTGTAAACGGCGTGGAATTACAGAGGATCAAATACCTTCAAATCAAATCCAATCTCCCCTTTTAAATTTTGTCTCTATATTTGTATATTCACCTAATGTAATGACTTAAGGCCATTTTGGCAATTTTTAATGAAATTTAAATTTCCATTTTGGCTTTTTCCTTATTTCAACTGTGACTATACATTGTCTATTTTAACCTCTTGAAGCATAGGTCTATACTTTTTCAAGTATTTACCGTTTACTCTCAGAAGCCTTTGATCTTCATTTAACTCCTCGATCTCATAGGCTCCAATAGAAAAAGTTTGGATAATTTTGAAAGGTCCTTCCCACTTAGGGGACCATTTTCCCATATTTCTATCTTTTCGATCCATTGGGAGAATCACCTTCCACACTAGATCTTCAGGCAGAAATGTCTTAGGTTTTACTTTTCGATTGTAGGATTTTTCGACCCGTTTCTTCTATAATCTTAAGAGGTCTAAAGCTTTCAACCTTTCTTCGTCCAAATCAACTAATTCGTCCAACATCATATTCCAATAAACATCAGAAGGGATATCCTGATGTCTCTGAACCCTCGTTGACTGTAGACAAATTTCCACTGGCAATACCGCATCATGACCATAAGTTAGGCGAAATGGTGTTGTTCTTGTAGCCTCTTTAGGAGAGGTTCGACAAGCCCATAAAACTTGATCTAACGTCTTGTGCCAGTTTCTTAGTTTCTTTCCCACGTGTTACTTTATTAAATTGATTACTACCTTGTTTGCCGCTTCGACTTGTCCATTAGCTTGTACATAGTAAGGTGTAGACGTTAACAGTTTGAATCCTATTTCAGTAGCAAATTCTTGCATTTTCGACCAGTAAAGACTGATCCTTGATCGGTCATTATTGTCTCAGGGGTTCCAAATCTATATATAATGTACTTTTGAATAAATTCAATGACATTCTCTTGTCTACATTGACTAAAGGAATTGCTTCAATCAATTTAGTAAAATAATCAATGCCCACCAATATGTATTTCTGGCTTTTAGAGGACGTTGGTTGAATCTCTCCAATAAGATCTAAAGCCCATCCTCTAAAAGGCCAAGGTTTCACAATCAAATGAAGTTCGCTTGCCGGTACATGTTGGATGCCTGTGTGCACTTGACATTCTTGACATCCTTTTACAAACTCAACACAATCTTTTAACATAGTGGGCCAATATAGTCCTTGTTGAAACAACAACCATTTCATCTTATGGCCTACTTGATGTGCTCCACATGCCCCGGCGTGTGTAGTAGAAAGAGCTATGTATGCTTTTGTTTCACTTAGGCATTTCAGTAGCATACCTTCAGGTGTTTTCTTGAATAATTCATTTCCCATTAGTATATAGCTTAGTTCCCTATACTTTATCTTTCGCTCTATCGAAGCCACTGGATTCTGTAAATAATCTAATATAGGCTTTCTCCAATCTTGTTCTGTTAGATAGTCTATGAACGAAATCTCGAAGTTCTCGTGATTAGTGTATCCCAACGTTGTTCTTTCCAAATCTATTGGAGATAACTTAGTGGATGCTACTCTTCCTCTAACTTCGATTGCTTGTTGTAGTTTTTCTTTCGAAACTTTATACCTGAAAGCGATCTGTGCTAAATCATTAGCCACTTGATTTTCCAATCTGGGTATATGTCAAATTTTAACCACTTCAAAGTTCATCAACAAACGCCTGGATATCACGAAATACATGATAAGATTTTCTCTTATGCATTTGTATTCTTTCGTAACTTGTTTTAGGACTAACTCTGAGTCTCCCATTATTTCAACTCGAGTTGCCCCCAATTCCAACAAGATTTCAAGGCCTACGATTAAAGCTTCGTATTCAGCCTCATTATTTGAACAATATCCTTCAATGTTGTACTTAAATGTTGTTGGAATTTTGTTTGGAGAAATAATTAGAACCCCCACTCCAGTTCCGTCTTTATGACTAGAACCGTCAAAGTATAACTTCCAAGGTTCAATCTCCAAATAATTTAGTGATTCTTCTTTTATTGAATGGTCGACTATAAAGTATGCTACCACTTGACCTTTCACAGCCTTGAGAGGCATAAAGGTTAATGAATGCTCAGTTAATGCAAGTGCCCATTTGCCAATTCTACTGTGCAAAATAGGTTTCGACAACATATACTTGAAAAAAATCAAAATGAGACGAAACGTAAACATCAACTGGTTTAATATATTGCTTGAGTTTTGTACATGAGAAGTAAATACATAAACATAGTTTTTCAACTTCGTTATATCTAGTTTCCGCATCATTTAAAACTCTACTGAGGTAGTAGATGGGTCTTTTGACACCATTCTCATCCTCTTGAGCTAACATGCTCCCTAAGGTTTTATCAGATGCAGCTATGTACAATCTCATACTTCTATTTTTACAAGGAGGTACCAGAATAGGTGGCTTGGTGAGGTACTCTTTGATTTTGTCGAAGGCCTCTTGTTGTTCTTACTCCATTCAAATCCTCCTTTGCTGAGTCGAAGTAGTGGTGAGAAGGCTTGCGTTTTCCTACTCAGGTTGGATATAAATCTCCTTAGGAAATTTATCTTCCCAAGTAGAGACTGCAATTCCTTCTTGTTGGTTGGCGCTTTGGCTTCCAAAATAGATTTGGTCTTGTTTTGGTTTATCTCTATTCCCTTTTTATGGACCATAAAACCCAAGAAGTCCCCTGCTTTGACACCAAAAGCGCACTTTAGAGGATTCATTTTCAGACCATAGTGTCTCATCCTCTCAAAGGATTGTCAAAGATGTTCCATGTGAGCCTTCCCTGAAACAGATTTGACAACAATATCATCAATATAAATCTGCATAAAAGTCTCAATAAAATCATGGAAGATGGAATTCATTGCTCTTTGATATGTTGCCCCTGCGCTTTTTAGGCCAAAAGGAATCATTACCCATTCGTAAGTGCCTAAGGCCCCAGGACAACGGAATGTTATTTTCGACACATCCTCTTCAGCAATAAAAATTTGATTATATCCAGAGTATCTGTCAAGCATACTCATGTACTCGAAACTAGCGGCAGAATCGACAAGCATTTCCGCCACAGGCATTGGATATTCATCTTTGGGTGTTGCATCATTCAGATCTCTTAAATCAATGCACACCCTTAAGGTAACATTTTTCTTTATAACAGGTATTATATTTACAATCCATTCGACATACCTGGTCGTTCGGATGAACTTGCATTTCAGCAGTCTTTCGAATTCCGTTTTTATTTTCTACAGAATCTCTAGTGCAAAGCGCCTTGGAGTTTGCTTGACATGCTTCTTTTCCAGGTTTTGTTGGCAATTGTAGTTCCACCAAACTTTTGTCGAGACCAGGAATTTCGTCATAATCCCACACAAAGAAATCTCTGAACTCTTTTAACAATTGGATCATTTTGACCCTGAGTTCTGGATCTATCTTCGCGCTGATATATGTTGGTTTTTTTACAGGACCGTCGCCTAGATTTACTTCTTCTAAGGGGTCTTGTGCTAGCATTCTAACACTGTTCGCCAATGGATCTTGTTCAAAACCTAGAGGCTCATCATCATAGATGGCGTCTAACCTATGATTTCGTACTTCTTTTTCTTCCAAGTCAGGAGGTTCTGGGTCGAAATCCTTCCCAGGGCCTTCTTGGGAAGATACCTGTTCATTGGCTTCAAGAGCCATGTACTTGACTTCAGCCTCTAAGGTTGCTATCATTCTATTTTTGGCTACATATGTCAAAATCCTTTGTAGAGTCTGTGATTCAGTCATCATCACCAAACTCACTTCCCCAGCATATTGGCCGTATATCATCAACCCCTCCATAGTCGATGTTTGATAAATCCTCTCTATCCCACTGAAAACCATGATCAGAGTGTAGATAAAGAGAGCGGAAAGCATTGGGTGCTGGAGTCAGATCGAATTCAGGAGGGCTACATGGCCCTATATGAGCCAAACTCCTGTCGAAGCTATTTTTTCCAATGTTATTAACTTCGCCCAGGTAGTAACTTTGATCAGTCTTGATGTTCTCTACGATACCATCAGGGCGCAATATCGTAACCCTCTGATGCATCGAAGATGGCACTGCACTTATGCCATGCATCCACTCTCGACCCAAAAGCATATTATAATTTGGTTTTGCTGAAATCACCATAAACATGGTAGGTTGAAGAATTGAGCCCACCTTGAGATCCAGTTGTATCACTCCTATGGTGGTTCCAATACCCCCTTCATAATTTGAGAGGACCATGTTGTGGGGCTTAATATCAGCATCCCCTTTTCCTATTTTTCTTAGCATAGATTGTGGAATTATATTTATGGTCACCCCACAATCAACCAAGATTTTATTTATGGTCACTTCCCCTATCTTTGCTCTGATAAATAGGGGCTTGAGGTGATTTTTCATCGCCTCAGTAGGTGGCTCAAAGAAAGCGTTCTGCTCCTCAATGCAACCATTATTCATCACATAGTAACACATTAGCCTATGTCTGGCCATCTCTTGTTCGACCATCAAGTCAGTTTCTTCGACTTCGACCTGACGGTTGTACTCCCTAGGCAGCACTGCTATTACGTTTACCATAATATCCAATGTATCGTCGGAGTCGGAATTACCTTCATCATTCGACCCACATTGTTCTTGCCACACCAGTCGTCTAGCAATTGGTTCCCTCTCCAGAGGTTTCCTTTGCTTTCCTTTTCCTTTTCTTGGCACGTTGGTGCTAGATTTTAGGCGAGGCTCTGTTGCAGCCTCTTTCTCGGCTTTTCGTCGTCTTTGGAATCTTCGCCATTGGGAGCGAGACATGGGATTCTTCCCCTTGTAGTTGCTTGATATGTGAGTCGTTTTATTCGTTGTAGTAGTATGGTACTCATTCCTGTAATCCAAATAAGAGCCCCTTGGCACGTCAAACGTTTGCCATTTTTCTTCATTGGGCCTTTTTCTGCCCACTGTGTTGAGCCAAGTATCCACAGATACATTAGTTAGGGGCCGAAAAGTTGGTGGCCTCCTTACCTGGTTCATGGGTCCTTTTTGATGTCCCCTCCTGGGATCGTATATAACTTCTTGATCCATTTTTGGTGGAGCATTGGTGCCCCATTTTGCCTTCACCGCTCTCATATCTTGTATGTGCTCCATAGCTTTCTTGTCGAAAATAGAACTGCATCTGGGACACAACATCACTTCAGACTTTTTCTTCTGGCATCGATGTAAAAATTCTGCCAGATCCTCGTTTTCTTTTGGAAATGTTGTCTTGTTCCCTTCCTCTTGTCGAATGGCCTCTTCCGAAGCCTTGGCTTCAGATACCTCGACCATGTTCACCTCCATGTTGCGCTTGGTAATGAGATTCAGTTTCTGCATCTTGGCTTCCAAGTTTTCTGTTGAACCCTTAGCGGCAGCCAAGTAAGAACTTATAGTGGTTCTCTTGTTGGAGCTTTCAGCGACTCCTTTGTTTATGTTTGAGCCTTTAGTAACTCTTTTGCTTGAGCCTTCAGTAGCTCCTATGTTCAGGTTTAGGCCTTTAGTGGCCTTCCTCACCCCTTCGACAGTTTTCCTGGATATGTTTCCAGTAAAAATGCCAAATACAGGCTTGTTGATGAAGTCCTCAGAAACTTCAACCATATGGATGCCAACTGGTTCAGCATAATATGCATCCATTTGTAGCGGGTTCGCATCAATTTTCATTGTCGGCTTATCACCGAACTTGAGCCTTCCTTCTTTGAGTGCTTCTTGAACAAGATCCCTGAAAAGAAAACATTGTGAGGTTTTATGGCCCAGAAAATTGTGATATTTACAAAAACGTCTTTTCTTTCTTTGTTCTAAAGGAGGCATTTTTTCCCCAGGGGGAACTATCATTTGCCCATCTTTGACTAATAAATCAAATATTTCATCGCATTTAGTGATGTCAAAACTATATGTTTTCTTTGGGAATTTGTCATTGTTCCTTTCGGACTCCACAGGATTCTTCCCATTTGAGGGCACTAGCAATTTACAAGAGTATGGCGGCCCTTGTTTTAATTCTGCTAAATCTATCTCGCCTTCTTAGACATCTATAATATCACTAGATGTCTATGGATCGTCATCATCCATTTTGAGATAGGCTACTCTTTCTCTTCGATGAGTTTTGGTCGCTTTAGCCTTTTCGGCTTTAAGGCGTTCTACTTGTCGAACTCTATCGGCCAACTGGGCCATGTCTCTCAAGTATTGTGTATCTAACTTTTTCCTAATGGAATAATCCAGCCCCCCTGCTGCCATTTCGACCAATTCATGTTCAGGCACTTGGGTAAAGCACCTAGCTTTAAGCAGTCAAAACCTATATAGATACTCATCGATTGGCTCAGTGAATCTCCTCTTCACACTAGCCAGTTCTTTTAGACTTATTTTGGTCTGTCCCATGTAAAATTGTTCATGGAACAACCTTTCCAATTGATTCCAATTATGGATCGAATTGGCTGGGAGGGTAGTGAACCAAGTAAAAGCATTCTTTGTTAGAGAACTTGGGAAATATTTAATCCTAAGGTTTTCGTTGTTTGCTATTTCCCCGGCTTCTATCAAATATCTCGCCACATGTTCGACAGTAGATTCTGTCGTATCTCCTAAAAATTTGGTAAACTTGGGGACTTTTCTCCTAGGGGGTAAGTCTGTTTGCAGAATATACTCTGACAATGGGGATGTGAAGTTTGGTCTGTGAAAACCAACGTTCATCCCATTTTGTATCATAATCCTTTCGATCATGGCAGTCAGATTATTATTTGTTCCATAATTTTGGTGTCGACCTTGTTGTATCAATTCATCAACATTTTGGTTCCTATTCACCATAATCACTCCTTGATCAACTTCTCTATGGATCCATGGTGGATTTCGAGGTATTTCGACCCTAGGTTGCTCTATTTCTACTCTAGGGATATGTGGACTTTGATTAACGGTTAAATCTTCTTCCAAGATTACCCCTTGGTTTACTCTTATTGGTATTCTTTGCGGTTGTCGAATAGTTTGGGGTACCCCAAAGAATTCAGCCATGCGCGTCATTTGCGCTGCCATTTGTTGATTCAACTTGGTAGTATTTTGTATTAGGGGGTTCAGCACTGTACTTAGGGTTTGTGCCAGCATTTGCACTATATCATGGTAGCTTTCATCCATATGTTGACTCAAAATTGTTTGAGAAGCATTTGTGAGGCTTGGTATTTCATGTGATAATCCTCCTAAAAGTTTGTTTCTACCCAAATTTTTCATACTGGCTCCAGATCCCTGTAATGGCGATGACATACTCACCAAAGGTTCTGAAAAAGTAGACGCAGCGTTCATAAGGCTAGCCATTTCAGTGGTTGGCATGCCATATGGTTGTTCTCGACCCATCCAGGCTGTCGAAAATCCTGGGGGAACGTACGGTCGAGATCCTGGATTTTCCCTTGGTGGGGGTGTTCCTAATGGACCTCTAGGACCTACATACAAAAGTATGGGTCCTGTTTGATTCGTGGTTAATGTTGGTACTGAACCAACAGAAGTTTAGATATTTTATCCAAGAGTAGTTATAACCGCTGTTCCAGTAGTATTTAGTGGAGGTATTTCTCCATGATTTGGCTCATTAGCCATTCTACTTTCGCTATTTCTCTTCCTAATAGTACACTCGTTGGTTATTCTACCACTTCTTAATAACATGCAACGTTGTATACATATAAAAGGAAAGCAATAACATGAACAAACAGATGATAAAAATTAGCAACGTCCCACCGGGTGTGCCAATTTGTTTACCGTGGTTTTTGGTAAACAACCGCTGACCCTCCAAAAAGGAAAGTCCTTTTGGTTACTCGCGGGATCGATCAGATTGATCCCAGAACATATGCTAACTTTTATGCTGGTTTGATGTAAAAGTTAATATCTAGGAAGAATGCATGTTCGACCAGGGATATGGTGTTTATGGTTTTTTGGAAAGCAAATAGAAATGCAAATAAAATGCAGGAAACATAAATTTTGCAAGAGAAGATCAAAGAAACGTAAAAGACATTATTTAAGAAAGGCGGTGTTTCCAACGTACATTCTCAGTTATTCTTTCACACATATCTGGTACTTGAATAATGTTGAGTCACTAGCACAATAGGTTGAACACACGGAAAATCTACTTAGACTTTCTATTTTTATACTAAAATTATGTAACTGTCGAGGGGTGGCTTTGCTCTAGGATGAAGACAAGTGTCTTCTGCATGTCCCTCGACCTTTATCTTTCTTCCACGTTGCTTTCTCTTAACTGCTGGCGAACTGCATTTCCCTCAGATCTTCAAATTCAAATATCCTTGGTCTTTGGTGCTGACACGAGGGTTTGTTCTTCTAGTCGAAGGTCACGGGACCTTTCCAGTCGAAGGCTTGTTGGTGATGTCTGGTCGAAGACCAATTTGTAACTCAGATATCTTCTCTAAGTTTTTTTCCATCCATCGAAGCATTTTCCAGCTTGGCTTTATTTGCTCTATTTTTGGCCCATAAGGCCAATATATCGTGGGTGTCGAATTCAAGAGCCAACACTATGTTACACTCCTAGCCCATTATTTCTTTATTTCATTTTATTTTTATTTTAGTTTATTTTACTTTCATATTTTCATTTTATTATTCTTATTACTATTTTTTTTTATTATTAATAGAAAAATCCAAAAATATTTATTTTATTATTTCTACACTCATATTTTATTTTTCTTTATAAAAACTTAAAAAGAACAAAAACAATTTTCTTGACAAATTAATTTCTTTTTTAATTAATATTTAGATAATTAGGTTTAATTATTATATTATATTATTTTCTTGTAAATTAAAATTAATTTAGAACTTAGGTTTACTTTAATTAAATAATTTTTATATTATGCTTAAAACCTTTTCATAAAAAACCTTAAAAAATATTTTTTAGTTAATTTCTTTTCTTAATTAGTTTAAGTTAATTTTATTTGATTTTCACTAGTCATTTTCTTAATTAGGTCAAGATTAAAACCCTTCATAAAATCAAATAAAAATCTTTTTTTTTCATTTTGCATTCCTGTATTTTATCTTCAATTTTGTACAATGTTCAATATGCTTGTAATAATTAATTAGATTTAGTTTTCTTGCAATTCCCCCCATTTGTAAATTTGTACACCCCCTCCCCTATGATGTAATAGCTTAGTATTTTTATTTTCCGCAATTTAATGCTTTATATATAAATACTAGTAAATTAGGGTTTGTATGGAAAGATTCAAATTAACAAATTAGCAAACCCTAATTCAACATAAACAAGCATGTAAATCAACACACTATTCACACATGCACCCTTAGGGTAAATCCACTTTGTTGCCTTATAAAAAATGGTCATGTTATGCATGTGGGATATCTTAGCAAAAAGCAATCAAAAAGCGTGCTAATACCTTCCCTTTTCATAATCTACCCCCCGAACTCAAGAAACAATCTCAAAGGTCTTTCCTGTTCTTTTCAGCCTTTCCTTTTTGGATAAAAGAAAAGTCAGTGGCAACTCTTGCTAACTGCAATATTTGCGATAAAATGCAAAATAACCAAGTCAGTTCTCCCACTGTATCACAGAACTAGCGACTCTGCTGGGGAAATCTTAAAAGTGGGGTTACCTTAGGGCTAGATCACCTTTACTTGCTTTCATTGTTTGATTTGTTTGCTTTACACTTTGGTTCCTTGTTTGGGTTTAAATCCTCTACTCGGATTTAGGATACCTTATAGGTAAGTAGCAATACATTGTTGAAACTGTGCGGGGTATACCGACATGGTCTAAGCAATAGCTACGTTAGTGTGACATATTTGTGGGTACCGATAGCCCTTGAGTAGTCAAGGAGAATACGGAGCTGCTAAGTGATATCATGAAGCACTAACTGACTTTAGAACCTTTACTCTACCAACTTGGCCATTGGGACGTAGTGAGATGACTGGCTTTGGTGCAGTCCGAAGTTAGTAGATACTATACTCATTAGGGTTTGTTTTTTTCTGATATTTCGGTCGCCATTAAAGAGGCTTGCGCTGAAACAATGCCCGAGAAGACAAACCAGTGATATTGAGCTCCTTTAGAACCCGGTTACTATTTCTAGGACAGGTTTGAGCCAACTAAACTTCAAGAGGGTACTTACCTATGAGACTCCATGCAAGCCTAAACCTAAGGACTTGTTTGCCTTGTTTGTATATATTTACTTGTATATAACATCATAACTTCATACTCATACTCATTAACCATTTCAAGGATTTTTGGGATTTATCTTTGTTCTATTTTGTAGGACATGGATTCTATTCGCAGGAAAACCATTCAAGTCAATCTCGTAAGGATTCCTCTTCAACTCAAAGAGTTAGCATCAAGGGTTCTTGAGAACTGTCCATTCACCGAAAGACATGGTCGCCTCCTAAACTTGGTTACCTCCAACACTAATGAAGATATGATGAAGGTGCTCTTCCAATTCTTTGATCCTCTACACCATTGCTTCACATTTCCCGATTATCAACTTGTGCCAACTTTGGAAGAATTTTCATAAATCTTGAGGATTCCCATTCTCAATCAACTACCCTTTAACGATACAGAAAGAGATCCAAAACCTGAAGAGATTATCCAAGCACTACACTTGCAACAATATTATATCACAACTAATTGGGAAACAAGGAGTGGTGTCAAAGGTTTTTTGGCTAAGTTCTTGTTTGAGAAAGCTCAAGATTGTTGGAACCCCTTGGACTTACAAGCTTTTGAGGAAATTTTGGCCCTTTTCATCTATGGGATGGTTTTGTTTCCAAATCCTGACCAACTCATAGATATAAACACCGTCATAATCTTCATGTATCGTAACCCGGTGCCTACTTTGTTAGGAGACATCTTAAATTATTTTCACTTTTGCACTATGAGAAAGAGAGGTATCCTCATGTGTTGCACTCCTCTCTTGGCAAGATGGTTTATTTCGCATCTTCCCCAATCTATGTTGAAAAATGAGCAAGGTTCAAGGTGGTCCCACATGTTGATGATGCTCAGACATTCAGATATTCATTGGTGTTCCCGCTCTTTAGAGAATGTTACTATCACCGACAGTTGTGGAGAATTCCCTAATGTCCCCTTACTAGGAATTAGGGGAGGTATAATTTACAACCCTTTCTTAGCCTTATGATAGTTTGGTTACACCCGAAGGGATGGTCCACATGAGATGCTTATCCAAGGAGTGGTATTTGACTACGAGAATGACGATCAAGGTTACCGCCAGAGGTTTATCCGAGCCTGGAGGATGTTGAACAAAGTGGATAGCAAGACACTAGGACACAAGAATTACATTCCCCTTGAGCCTTACCTTAAGTGGGTACGAGCTTATGCTCATAAACTTGTGATGCCTTATCCCTCCATCTTACTAGTTATCATGGAGCCTATGGTTGAAGGAGATGTTCCCTACACTATCCTCCATCCCGACATGCCTACCTCTCTCAAAGACTTGCAAAAGGGTTGGATTCAGCTGAAGGAAGAACGAGATACTTTTGAAGCTCAATTATATGCTATTAATAAGAGGGTCTTAGAGCTTACGAAACAGCTACAAGAAGAGCAAAGTGTGAACGCCTATCTAGCACCGAAGAGGATGCGTTCAGTCTTTTCATCTTAGAAAGTTATTTTGTAAGCCCAAGAGGCATGATGTAATCTTTCTTGTTTTTTTAATGAAAATTAACGTTTGTTCATTCTTTTGTCTATACAAATTTAAATCTCATTAATCCTTGAAATCATTTGCATGTACATATTCCATGCATCATAACATACTAGGTTTTGCATATCAGGTTTCCTTATCTTTCTGCTGTTTATTTCAGCAAGATGGATCTAGAGAAAACTGTCAAGGATCTCCAAGCCCAAAATTCTCAGTTCTAGGAAACTCTACTCGCCCTAGCCAAGGGCCAGCAAGATATGATGGCTTTGATGGCCGTTAAGAAGAAGCCAAAGAAGAAAGCTTTACTCAACATGGGTAGAAGGTTCAAGGAGACAGTCCGTCAAATCCCAATAGGAGGAGATTCATATGAAGAGGATGAGAACCAGATTGGTGAAGTTAAGAGTACTCAGGTTGACTGTGTTAATGATCAAGTATCTGATGATGATTATTTCGATGAGCAGTATCCACCCGCCGATATCAAATATAAGCAGTTAGAAGACAGATTGAAAGTTGTTGAAATCCAAGCCGTCCCCGGTTTAGATTTTGATGATTTGGGTTTGATCTCTGGGGTAGTCATCCCCCACAAATTCACAATACCAGTCTTTGTAAAGCACGATGGAGTTTCTTGTCCAAAACTCCACCTAAAATCTTATATGCGCAAGATACAGCCGCACACTGCTGATAAGAAGCTCTGGGTTCACTTTTTCCAAGAGAGTTTGGCTGGGACGCAACTTGAATGGTTTTATCAGTTAGATGTTTCTTGTATCAATACTTGGGAGGATTTAGCGAGTGCCTTCTACCATCAGTATCAGTAAAACACTGACTTGGCGCCAACAAGGGTTCAGTTGCAAGATATGACCATGGGAAAGAATGAAGAATTTAATAAATATGTGCAAAAGTGGAGAGACCTCGCCAGTAGGGTTCAACCGCCTTTGATTGATAGGGATCATATTGACATGTTCATGGGCACATTGTCTGGTCCCTTCTTTAATCTGTTGGTTGGCTGCTCTTCTTCTGGTTTTCGCCAAATTAATCTAAACCAGTGAAAGAGTGGAAAGCGGCATTAAAAGTGGGAAGATCTCTGTGGCATCTACCTCCACTTCCAATCCTATCAAGAAACCTTTTTGCTGCAAAGAAGGAAGTCAATTATGTGTATGGGGAAAGGGCCCGTACCAAGAAGAATGATCATCCGTCTGTTAATGTCGTCTGAATCTCCAACCCAACTCCTACTCCAAGACCATCTACAAATCATCAATGTTTTGAAACTCCAAGAAGACAATTTACGAGGTTAGGCATGTCATTGTCTCAAGCCTTACAACATTTGCTCAAGGCTAATTTAGTGGCATTACACGATCCTCCCGCCAACCCTGATACCTCGTCATCAAAGTATAATCCGAACGCTAAGTGTGCTTACCACTCCAGCAGCCCCGGGCACGAGACTGACCAGTGTTGGGCCTTGAAGAATAAAATCTTGGATTTAATTGATAACAAAACTATTGAGTTTGATCCTCCTTCAACGCTGAACGTGATCACCACTCCAATGTTGAAACATGACAAGGGTGTTAATGCTGTTGAGGATACAATTTTGTTGCCTCTGTTGAAGAATTAACCACTCCTCTGAATACCATCAAAAAGAACTTGTTGAAGGCTGTGATTTTCCCTGGCTATGTAAAAGACTATGTGTGTTGTACAAGACAACTCAATGGATGTGAAGGGCTGAAGAAAGGCATACAACGCCTGATGGATAACCACGAAATTCTATTCGAGAAAACCCCACTTGCCAAAAGTTTGATTAACAAATGTGAAGACCTCTCCATTATTACCATCTCCAACAAGCCTTTTAGGATCACCTCCAAAGGTCCTATTAGGATTTCAAATGAACCCACTGTTGCTCCCTTAATAATTACCAATCCTGGACCAATTCCCTACTCTTCAAACAAGGCGGTACCATGGAATTATGGTGCTGAGGTGTTCTATCATGGGATTAAACAAGACGCCTGGATCGGAGAAGAAAAAGATGATGATGTTGGTAACATAGCGGGCTCAAGCAAAGTAACTAGAACTGGGAGAATATTTTCACCCAATATCTCACCATCGGTGGTAACAATGGCACCCATCCGCATTTCTGCTACCAAGACAAGTACCGATGCAAGGGGGAAGGAAAAGGTTGTTGAACCGGTTGTAACTGAAATACCCTCCAAGGACGTTTCTGATGGAGAACCCTCTGCTCATGAGATAGACGAGATCTTGAAGATCATAAAAAGGAGCGACTTCAAGATTGTGGAACAGTTGGGGCAAACCCCTTCTAAGATTTCGATGTTGTCATTACTACTCTGTTTCGATGCTCGTGTTCATACATTAATCAAATTCTTGAAAAAGGATCATGTCCCCCATGAGACAACAACAGACCAATTTGAGAATTGTGTGGCTAGCCTGACGGCTGATAATGGCTTGGGATTTTCAGATGATGACTTAACATCTCTTGGGAAGAATCACAATAAATCTCTACATGTTTATGTCGAGCGCAAAGGGACTACCTTAGCACATGTGCTAGTCAACACTGGTTCTTCTCTGAATGTATTACCCAAGGGGGCATTAGACCGTCTTGACTGTGAAGATTTAGTCTTGAAGCCAAGTGACATCATTGTAAGGGCGTTTGATGGATCAAAGAGGACTGTTTATGGGGAAGTAGATCTTCCAATCAAAGTGGCTCCCAAGTCTTCAACTCTACCTTCTATATTATGGATATTCGTCCTTCCTATTCTTGTTTGTTAGGTCGTCCATGGATCCATAAAGCTGGGGCAGTAACCTCAACTCTCCATCAGAAACTCAAATATCCAGTCAAGGGAAGAATAGTCACCGTCTGTAGAGAAGAAGAGTTTATGGTAAGTCACCTTAACTTGTTCAAATATGTAGAGATGGATAGAGAATTCATTGAGACCCCGTGTCAAGCCTTTGAAGTTGTACCACCAATGATTGCTTCTACCAAATGTTCCTCTGATGAGTCCAAATTTGTTAAGGTTGTGCCGAAGATGGTTTCGGTTAAAGATGCTCGTGCGGAAATTGAAGAAGGAAACTGTGATACTTGGGGAAACTGCTCGATATCCCATTTAAAGCGGACAAGTTTGGTTTAGGCTTCACCGTCAAAGCTCAGAAGGAAGTTAGGCGTGCTCGTGCTGGAAAGCCGCCTCTCCACTTTGGAAGCCATGAAGTCAACGCCATGGGTGATTCAGATGAAGAAGCTGCATTTGAAGATTGGGTGTATCCAACTACAACGGAGCTGAAGAATTGGCATGCAAAGGACTTTGTGCCCATCTCTTTCATTGAGGAGTAATCTACTTGTTATTGCTTTCCTTTCAATTCAAGAACATGTTGTCTGTAATATTTTAACAATGACTTTTCAGCCATGTGCCTGGCCCGGGGCACTTTGGTCCATTTTGTCAAGGGTTTTATTTATGTTCATCTAATCAAATGATCATTCAGTACATTGAACTCTTTTGCATTCAAATATTTGTGTTCATTATCTTTCCTTCCTTTCAAATACATTTTTCAAAAAAAAATATCCATGTATCTTACATGTACACACACACTCTTGCAAGTCCTCATCCACTCTGGATCTTATTATCAATGACTCTACTATTACCGACTATGACTTTAAATATCCAATCAACCAAGTCAAAGATGAATGTGAGGAAGATTGTGACATACCAGGAGAACTAGCCAGACTTCTATTACAAGAGGAAAAAGCTATTCAATCGCACGAAGATTCAGTTGAAGTTATCAACCTGGGTACTGAGGAAGATAAGAAGGAAATCAAGATCGGCGTTGTGATACGGTGGGAGAACTGACTTGAGGTTTTGCGTTTGTGTTCGCAAATGTTTCGGTTTAGCAAGAGTCACCACCAACTTTTTATTTTATCCAAAGGAAAGGTCAAAAAGCACAGGAAAGACCTTTGAGATGTTTTCTTGGGTTTGGGGGGTAGATTATGAAAAGGGAAGGTGCAAGCACCCTTTTCATCCATGGTTTTCCATGGTCTCTTAGTTACTTGTTTAGATCACTTGCTTTTGCTTTTCAATTGTTTGAAATGGTGCTTTGTGTATGGTTTTTGAAAATGCTTTGCAAAAAAGGTCTTGTCTAGGCAACCTTTGTAATGATTCTTGTTTGAATATATACAAACGTGTTTGTCTTTTGAAAATATATTTTAATGTTTGAAAGTTTGATTTGGGAAATGTTTTGAAATTGTGTTGTGAGGTGTGTTTGAAAGTACCAAGGATGTTTTTGCAAGTTTTGATCAAGTAACTAAGAGTTGTCTACCCTATTTTACTCAAAGATCTTTCTTATACATTTTTAACCCTTTTGACAGTGTTGTTTTACCATTGTATTTGGTAAACAACCTTGTATTTGGATGTTAAACAGGACAGGCGCGGGTCATCGTATTGACCATGATAGTAATTGTGCCAAGTATCTTTAGCAAATTTTTGAGGGACTAGATCATTTTGTATAGGCAACCAAGATAGCGTCATCGAGGGACTATGATCTTTTTGTTTTGTTTTTGTTTTTCCAGAGTACTCAACATGCATAACATGGCCTTTTTTCAAGGCAACAAGTGGATGAAACCCTAGGGGTGCATGTGTGCATTGTATTGTCAATTTGTATGCTTTTTTGTCTTTGTATTAGTCAAGCTATTTGTTTGGTTTTGGATTTTTGCATACAAATCCTAATCTCTAACATGGCATATTTGAAAGCATAAAATGCGTAAAATAGATCTACACTATTACAACATTTGATAGGGGAAGGGGGATACAATTATTGAATGGGGATTATTTGGCAAAAAATTAAAACCCTAATATTTACTATTACATCCAAATTGAATAAATGGTACAAATAAATAAATGGACAAGTATTTAAATGATCAATTAAATAAATATACAAAATATTATGAATATGCAAAAATGTTTTTGTTTATTTTTTATGTATGTAAAAAATATTTAATGTATATATAGAAAGAAATAAAAGATTATATTTTTTTTTATTAAGGGTGAAAACCCTAATTTTCTTTTAAGAAGTAATATATATATATATATATAT